>JAVIWB010000433.1:0-157206 GCA_031893035.1 Dermolepida albohirtum
AAATTCAACTGATTTTTAGTAGTTACAAAAACTTTAACATGTTGCTCTTTCTACATTTTCTTGCTTTATATTTCTGCTACACAATTCCAATTTTCTCCAAAAAAAGCATTAATTTTTTTAACACGTAACCAAAATATGTGTGTTCTCTTTGAAGATTCAAGGAATGTAATTTCTCGAATATATCGACCAAGTAGGTGAATTTTATGATAAATATGAATAATCCCATCTGTTTTCTTCTTCTGGAAAAATTAAGATTTCGTCTCTTAATTCATGAGCACGATGCAAAATTTCCACCCTTGAAAACCATCTTAAATCACTATAAAACACTGACGATGAATGTCCTGCACCTATGTCTCTACAAAGTGCAACAAAGATTCTTGACTTAACGGGGCTCATTTTGATAATATTTATTAGAGTTGAAACCGTCGTAAGCGCAGTATTCAGACCTACACTGTGAATCATATGTATCCAGAGACACCGTGGAGATTTTTACTTTACAAGTGCTTGGAAACTTCGGAGTATTCCGTTTTACGAGTACCATCACTCCCCTTTACAAAATAATTTTATTTATTAAATAATGCAAGTGGTGCTGCTCTGAGTTCTATTGGCAACTTCCCGAAAAGATAATACTTTACATCTTCAGCCATATCACATATTCGACATGTAACAGTAATGTTTCTAGAGATATAGGCTGCACTTGTTTGACAAAACTATTTTCAAACATAGTTTGGTCGGTCACAGTTGGTCGAATTTTTAATTAATTCTTTATCAATGGTGTGAGACTTTTTATATCCGGCTACTTTATATGAAACGTTATAAGAGGCAAGTAAAGCCTTTACACTCACAAAAAAACCTTTTTTGAAAAGTGATTTTTGCTTTTCATATAATTTTAATTTTAGTTTCCAAATGTCGTTTAGGCGTATTAGGTTTCATGCTCTCTGCTGCCAAAATTTTCGAGCAAGTGATACACTGGGACTTCTCTTCTTCATTTACTAGGGTACTAAGAAAGTTATATGACGCAACAATGAATCGTAGGAAGCTGCTTGTTGCTGCATGTTAAGACATGTTCATACGTGCATAGTAGCCGCCGCGCCATGTCGATGGGCTCAGTTATTCATTAGCAGTGAGAGTGTAAAATGCTTTCGATGGCATCATGGTCACGAAATGAGATAAGGGTAGTTTTGCCTTATAATTTCGTGCGTTGTTTAACCATAGATCAGTGCTTCGAGCAAATGACTCTTGCACTAGGTGATGCTTGTCCACATCGCACAACGATATGCAGGAGAATTCCAAAGGGGAAATGTAACTGTAGAGGATGCTGGGAGGCTGGGAAGACAACAAACGTCAGTTACGGAGGAAAACGTTACTACTGCGAGGGAAATGCTTGGCGAGGACAGGTCAGTGACCTACCAACAGATAGAGGGAACTTCAGGCCTAAATGCACCAGCAATTTGCATTTTTGCACGTGAAGAAACTTTGTTCTCTCTGGTTGCCACATCGACTGACTGAAGAGCAGATGTCAGAAAATCCCGATCTGTAAAGAAGAAAATGGTAGCTGTATTTTTCAAATCAAGTGGAATTGTGGAACGCTTCGTTATGGACACATAGAAGACAATCACGACTAAGTGGTATACTGAACGCTGCTTGGCTAAAGTCATTAGATCTATGAAGAACCTGCGGCGAAAGTCAAGAATAGACACCTGGTTCCTCCATCACGATAATGCTCCAGCTCACCGCGCCAAAGCCTGAACCGAATATTTGACTACGACAGGATTGAAACTTCTCGAGCACCCTCCTTACAGTCCAGATCTTGCTCCCTGCGAGTTTGCACTGTTCCCGTATGTGAAAATGAACCTAAAAGAGAAGCGGTTTTCCAGTGATGAGGACCTTCTACGGGCTTGGGACAACGAGTGTGCTTTACTCCCTAGTGAAACTTGGCAGAACTGGTTTAAAGATTGGTTTCGGAGGATGGAGAGGTGTATTGTAGATGAATATATTGTCTCTTACTTAACCTCTCGTTATTTCAAAAGTTTACTCGGGTCCAGTTAGCGCTGTTAGTAATTAGTACGTTTTCTAATCATCAATTTTTTGCAAACGTCGATCGATTGTTACATTTTCTTTTCAGGTTAAGGGAATTTCTTTATGATACTTTTCTTCTTCCAACAAATTGTCTTGCAAAATCGAACTTCACCTAAAATTCAGCAAATATTATCCTTTCAAATATAATATGAAATCAAGTATTGATATGAACAAATTGAATGATTAATTTCTTTTCTTATTCATTACTCTTTTCTTCAGTTTGTTAACCTCTTCAAGTATTAGAGATGCAAATTTACTCAAATTATTTAATATCTCCACAAATTTTCAAGTAGTTAATAAATTTCGTTTTAAACTTAGTCGGACAGTAGTTGAATTTTTCCTGTATTCTAAATACAGAGAATAAGTTTAGAGCGGCAAAGTATCAAAAAAATGTAGTTTTTTTAATACCAAATGTTGTTCGAAATCTCGTAATTTAGTGGTTCTCAAAGTTATTTAACCGATTATAGAATTATACTACAGAGTGTAATACTATAAAAAAGCTGCTAAATATAAATTTAGCAATTCAAATGTTATTTATATATCGAAGTTCATCCGTTGCGGTTCCACATGACGCGAACTGCAAAATGCCACTCACCTACATTATAAATGTTTTACTCTTGAACCCACCATCCTCTGCAGAAGATAAAAAAAGTGAAACGAAATCAATGTTTCGACAAATATTTTATTATCTTATTCTTAAACACCCTACTATTTAAGTACAGATGAAAGCTATGAATGCAATCAAGAAAATCGTTCTTTAAAATGTATGACAATAAATAAACTTGACAATTAATTCATTTTTTTTACTACTTCGGAGAAGTGTTATATTTAAATATTTTACAAAATACAACATAAACATGAATTAATTGTTAAGTTTATTTATTTTCATACATTTTAAAGAAATACCTTTTAGTTGAATTCGTTATGTAGTATTATTAAATGACAGGGTGTTTTTGGATTAGACAATAAAATAATTGTCATAACCCCAGAGTAACGAGTCTCGTTCGCCAAAATCTGACCACATTATTAATTGTAATTTTCGGCCAAGAATATACTATTACTTTATATATATATAAACACATGAGTAATATTAGGTACTCGGGCCCTCCGCGATGTTGGACAGAAGTTCTCGAAAGAATCGACATCTCAATCATCTTCTTCAGGAGTTATTTCGTAGTGAAGAAGATGACTGAGATGTCATCGAAACGTCGAAACGCCGATTCTTTCGAGAACTTCTGTCCAACATCGCGGAGAGCCCAAGAATCTGATATTATTCATACTTACAACCGCGAGAACCTTCATTCGAACGTATGTATATTCAGATGCAGAAAAAGTATTTATAAAGAAATTCAAATTTAAGAAAACTTTAATGTTAAATGATTTCAAAAAAATATATTGGGTTGGCAACCAAGTACTTTCGGTTTTTACTGATAGAGAGCGTTGCTTTATTTTTTGTATAACGTATGTTAGTGCTGTACTTTACCGTTAGTCGCGTGATACTAGTCACATTGACGTAACTTCAGAAGCAAGTAGTGCGTGATTTTTATTAAAGCTATTAGTTGTGGGTTAATTTTAAATGGAGTGCAGAAACGAACATTTTCGACATATTTTACTATTTTATTTCCGTAAAGGAAAGAAAGCTGCTGCGGCTCACAAAAAGATATGTGAAGTTTATGGTGCTAATTGTTTAACAGAGCGCACGTGTCAAAATTGGTATAAAAAATTCCGTTCAGGAGAATTTTCCCTCAAAGATGAGCAACGTACTCGTCGGCCTACTGAAGTTGATGATGACCAAATCAAAGTCATAATTGAAGAGGATCGTCATATAACTGTTCGAGAGGTTGCGGAGAGGCTACATGTATCGCACACAACAATTGAAAAACATTTAAAATGTCTTGGGCTAGTTAAGAAGCTTGATAATTGGGTACCTCACGAATTGAAAGAAATTCATTTAACACAAAGAATCAACTTTTGCGATATGCACCTTAGACGAAATGAAACCGGCCCTTTCTTAGAAAGAATCATCACTGGTGATGAAAAATGGATCCTGTACAGTAACATAGTTCGAAAACGATCATGGAGCAAACACGATAAACCAGCTCAAACCACATCGAAAGCTGAATTGCATCCAAAAAAGATCATGCTGTCAGTTTGGTGGGATTACAAAGGTGTTGTGTTTTTTGAGCTGCTTCCAAGGAACCAGACGATCAAATCTGATGTCTATTGTCAACAATTAATAAAACTGGATGAAGCAATCAAAGAAAAACGGCCAAAATTGTCAAATCGGAAAGATGTAGTTTGCTACCAAGATAATGCAAGGCCTCACACATCTTTGGCAACTCCTGAGAAACTATTGGAGCTTGGCTGGGAAGTGATGCCACATCCCCACATCTGATTACCATTTATTTCGAACTTTGCAGAATTCTTGGAATGGTATAACTTTCACAAATGACGATGACCTTCACTCGCACCTGGTTCAGTGTTTTGCTGATAAGGACCAGAAATTTTATGAGCGCGGAATCATGCAGCTGAAAGAAAGATGGCAAAAGGTCATTGAGCAAAATGGAAAATTTATAATTGATTAAAAACTATTCTTTGTTCAAAAAAAGTGTTTTATTTTATACTACAAAACCGAAAGTACTTAGTTGCTAACCCAATAAAACGGAAATATCATTAGTTAACGATTTGAAGGATGTTTATAGATTCATGGAAACAGAAGTCTCTTGTGGTAAAATCAAATTGAGAAATTAATTGAGAAGAGATACAATGTATACTAGCACAAAGTCCAATACCATGATTCGGTATAAGCAAAAATGTAAAATACATATATTCGCAATTCATGAAGCAATTCAAGATTTATTTTTTAAAGGACGAAACACATATAAATCTCAGCCCAATATGCAACCTTCGCTAATTATAATAAATAATATGACCCCAAGTTCAGAAAACCCATGAAGACGACGGAGTCAAGAACTAAGTTCAACTCCACTGAAACTTGGGAAAGAAGAAAAAGACTCTCTGGAATCTGCTGGCAAGCAGTGATCGTATAAGGCTCACGACACCCTAATTCAAGTTAAAGTAGGACAACTTGTAGCGCAAATGTACGGTCTATAGTATCAAAGGTCTCAGTGTAATTGAGAATATACTATCTTCATGTCATTTAATCTGCTTTATGTTTGTTGTTGCATCTATTATGGATTTATTTCTTTCTATTTTCATTTGTACGTTTATCTTTTCCATATGCTATTAAATTTTGTCGTAGTTTTTCACTAAATTCTGTAATTAAGACTATTTCCTTTAAATGATTTTTTTTATTATGTTTGTCAATGAGTAAAATGAATAAATTGTTACCCAATGCCTTTATCGAAGAAATTACATCAACAGAAATATTTTCTTTCTATTTTATTTTTCACTCGAAACTGGTATGTAAAAATATTCATAAAGTTTTGTTATATACTTTGTATTTAAACGTACATCGAATATATACAACGGAACTAAATAAAAAAAGGTTAATATAATAGTTGAATTGCTAAAAATTTGCTGTGATGTATATCTATGTATATAGATTTAAATTTAATGTATTCTAATATGTAGTATTATTGTAAACGGTTAAGAGTCTGAGTGCTTTTCTATGCATGAAACGTGTTTCGGCCTTACCTAAAATTTGTACAAATTCTTGTTAACTGTGTAAGGGCAACACAAAATAACCTGGCCCAGGTCAACGTCCTTTTAAAACACGGACACTGCCTCTGTTTTTTTACATCGTTTTTTTATCTTATCCCACAGAACGCGGGGTACTTTAGTCGCCTAGTTAAACAGTTCTATGCGCGTTTGATGCATCACTGTAGTATCTTATGTGCACTCAATTTGATAGAAAGACAGAAATCGAAAAATCTAAATGAAATTTGGACAGATAAAGTAGTCAAGATGATTTTTAATTAAATGTATTTCTTTCATACTGAATACTAACCAAACTTGTTTTATATTGGAGGATATGGCATGGATATGGTGGATATTATGGTTGTAAATTATACATACGATTTATAACTTCATACAAACAATATTTCCTGTTATTTAAAATTATATTTTAGGGAATTAATATTTATCTCATGCTTTTGGAAATACTCCAAACTTCAAATTTGTTAAACTTGGTATGCTTTCGCATATACATGTATTTGTACATATGTACACTATGCGGCAAAACAAATGAGACGTCCAGTAAAAGTATATATTTTTAAACCAAATTTTGTACAAATATTTGCTATATTAAGAATAATAAATCGTTAAACTTTCATTAAAAGATTTACACTATTTATGTAGATAATTTAATCATAGTTGCGGCTCCATATAAACACATGTTGCTATTACTCAACCATGCTTCTAATAAGATGTTCTATACACTCCTATGGAAACTCATTCCAAGCATAATGTAGCTGTTTAAGTTCAATAGAAGATTGGGAATCAATACCAACCCCTCGGACGTTCATATCCCAGACATATTCTGTGGGTGTTAGGTCTGGTAACCACGCAGACCAATTGAAAATATTGCAGGAATCTTGCAGGTATCGTAATGTACGAGGGTCGATCAAATATAAATACACGGGTTGCCTAAAAAAATTTTTTCTTATTTACATTGCAAATAACACTTATACTATTGTTCATAGCCCACTCCTCGAATTATATGCTTCCTAACGAGCTTTTGGAAATCATCTTCATAGAATGAAGCAGACGAGTTGTCAACAAATGTTTCGACATTATCGTTACTGTTGAATCGTTTGTCTCTTAATACCATTTGCTACGTTTAATCGCAGGTAATAATTTTTAAAATGGTTGAAATGCAGATGGGAAACTCGAACATGTAAGCAAGCGTGGGACTCAACAGCTAGAATTCCAAATCATTCTTAATCATTGCCTGTGCGCTACCAAAGCTGATGCCGAATGCCTTAGAAATTTTTGTAACTGAAGTGCCGATCTAAGAAGTGCTGAATCTCTGCGATTGGTTCAAGGTTATTGCTGGTTCGAGGACGGCGAGTATGATGCTTTCTTGAACTGTCTAAACTAAGCTTTCACAGGATTTCATATCAAGGTTTGACATTCTAAGGAGTGAGAAAATGATGATGTGCTTCCCAATTGACGTGTGGATCTCCTCATCGCTTGTCGTATTTGTCATGTATTCAAATGTTTATCATGTATTCAATTGTTTATCATGTATTCAAATGTATAAAAGAGCCGCATGGCCTCTTCCAAAAATTGCTTAGCGGGCGATAATGCAGACGTTTTCGAATTCTTTCCATTTTTCATGCATATTTTCACAAAATAGAAGGAAGAAAACGAAGTTTTCCATTACAGTTAGACAAGAAATAACAATTTTCTTTTCTATCATATATTATTCTTAACTCAGTGAGCACTTGTACAAAATTTGGTTTAAAAATATACGGTGGTCAGAAATTTAGAGATAGGTAGGATACTATGATTTTGAGTCGACAAACCTAATACAGAAATGTTGCATTGTCATTAACTAAACCATGCGAATTTCTTAAAAGAAGTGTAGATTTAGCAATATGGTGCAAAGCTCATAAAAACGTTTGGGATATATTGAGTTGGCAACTAAGTACTTTCGGTTTTGTAGTATAAAATAAAACACTTTTTTTTGAACAAAGAATAGTTTTTAATCAATTATAAATTTTCCATTTTGCTCAATGACCTTTTGCCATCTTTCTTTCAGCTGCATGATTCCGCGCTCATAAAATTTCTGGTCCTTATCAGCAAAAAACTGAACCAGGTGCGAGTGAAGGTCATCGTCATTTGTGAAAGTTATACCATTCCAAGAATTCTGCAAAGTTCGAAATAAATGGTAATCAGATGTGGGGATGTGGCATCACTTCCCAGCCAAGCTCCAATAGTTTCTCACGAGTTGCCAAAGATGTGTGAGGCCTTGCATTATCTTGGTAGAAAACTACATCTTTCCGATTTGACAATTTTGGCCGTTTTTCTTTGATTGCTTCATCCAGTTTTATTAATTGTTGACAATAGACATCAGATTTGATCGTCTGGTTCCTTGGAAGCAGCTCAACAAACAAAACACCTTTGTAATCCCACCAAACTGACAGCATGATCTTTTTTGGATGCAATTTAGCTTTCGATGTGGTTTGAGCTGGTTTATCGTGTTTGCTCCATGATCGTTTTCGAACTATGTTACTGTACAGGACCCATTTTTCATCACCAGTGATGATTCTTTTTAAGAAAGGGTCGGTTTCATTTCGTCTAAGGTGCATATCGCAAAAGTTGATTCTTTGTGTTAAATGAATTTCTTTCAATTCGTGAGGGACCCAAATATCAAGCTTCTTAAAAAGCCCAAGACATTTTAAATGTTTTTCAATTGTTTTGTGCGATACATGTAGCCTCTCCGCAACCTCTCGAACAGTTATATGACGATCCTCTTCAATTATGACTTTGATTTGGTCATCATCAACTTCAGTAGGCCGACCAGAAAGTTGCTCATCTTCGTGGGAAAAATCTCCAGAACGGAATTTTTTATACCAATTTCGACATGTGCGCTCTGTTAAGCAATTAGCACCATAAACTTCACATATCTTTTTGTGAGCCGCAGCAGCTTTCTTTCCTTTACGGAAATAAAATAGTAAAATATGTCGAAAATGTTCGTTTCTGCACTCCATTTAAAATTAACCCACAACTAATAGCTTTAATAAAAATCACGCACTACTTGCTCCTGAAGTTACGTCAATGTGACTATTATCACGCGACAAACGGTAGAGTACAGCACTAACATACGTTATACAAAAAATAAAGCAACGCTCTCTATCAGTAAAAACAGAAAGTACTTAATTGCCAACCCAATATTTTATAAATGATAAGTTTGCTGGCCGCTTGCAGGAAACGTAATATACAAGAACCGATCAAATATAAACAGACCTTCTGTTCAACAAAATTTCCGAGATACGTTTAAAGTAACGCTTAAACCATTTTTCTACATACCCCATCTATCGAATTATACGCTTTTCTCAAATAAGTGACAGTTTTTGGGTACCGTTTTCATAGAACGAAGCTGGAGGAGTATCCAGCAAAGGTTTCGACGTCGTCATTATGTTGAATCGTTTGCCTCATTGTGTCACTTTGTAAGTCTAGAAAATGTGAAAATCACATGGCCAAAAGTCCAGACTGTAAGGTCGATGTTCGAGTGTTGTAGTATTTAGCACCGTCAAATTACCACCTTTTATCATGCCTAAAAATATCTTCCGGGTCAGAAACTTTCAACAGTAAACTATGCTGAAGTTGCTACGAATACTTATTTTAACGAACTGGAGAGTTCTGAATTTAATCAATGTATAGGGGTTTTCGAACATCATTGGTCTATATGTAAAGAATAAACGCAATTTCAAGCCGCAAAATTTTTTTCTTTATTCCCATTCCAAGGAGTTTTCAATACAACTTCGTTCTACTAGCTATCACAGAAAATCTTTTGGATAATTGAAATAATAATAATAAAAATATTTTAAACTTTAATTTCATTTTTATTTATACTGATATGATATGAAAGATATGATAGTATACATATATCATTTATAAATATGAAAAATTAGAATTATTCAGATTTTTCTAAATAAAAACTTATTATAATTTTTAGAAATATTTAAATACATTGTGATACATTAGAACTGTATAGAGTTGGTAGTACAATGACCCAAAATATAGGTCATATTTGCTTTTATGTGTTGCTCGACTATTGTCAAAATATCTTCTGCAATTTCTTGCTTTCGTCATTTCGTTTGCTTGGAGTTTTTGTCTATCTGTTTCAAGACAATATCGTTTATTGCAATCTTGCTTTGAACAATTTGTAGCAAATATCCTGATTTTGAAGTACAAATTGATGCCAAGTTATGTTACCAAAGCTCTTATAAACAACAATTTCTCCAACCATAATATTCATCAAACCATAGATCAACATCTTAATCCCAAAGTCCTAAAACTCAATACACCGCATACATCATCACTCCCCTTTCTAAAGCCCATCTATCCTATATACAAGGTGTTACTGACCGCATCAGTAGGGTACTTCTCAAAAACAACATCAAAACCATCTTCAAACCCCATTTCAAATTATCTGACCCTTTTTCCGTAAAAGACCGTGTTTCTTTAGAATCACCTGGTGTGTACAGGATTCCTTACTCGTGCGGCAGTGTATATATTGGTGAAACAAAGCGGTCTGTCGCCATTCGTGTTTCTGAGCATGAGCGTTGTACTAGGTTGCTGCGCGTAGCTGGTTCTGCACTTGCCGAGCACAGGCCGGAAACCGGGCACCATATTTAATTTAATTCTACCAAGATCCTATCCCGTACAAAACATTACTATGGTCGCAAAATCCGTGAATCTATAGAGATCTCTAAGCACCCCAATAACCTTGAACGTGATGATGACTAACCCCTACACAACGCCTGGCAATCCTGCATCTCCAAACAACCCAACGGCAACGGTAACGCTCCATTGACCCATGACCCATTATCCATATATAAACCCTTCCACCATCGACTTACACCGGTTTAGTACGACAGACAGTAGCACTAGTTGAGCCCTAAAGATGTCCTATACGAGCAGGTACGAAACGTCGGCAGTTATACCGGTTCCAGCCCGGAAGCCCAAAAGAAGGTACAGATTGATACGTTTCGACAACATCGAAAGAATCGGTTAGACGTTTATGCAGACCGATAGTGTTCTAAAACGTAAATCTCATCAGGAATTTACTATTTTAATCGCAGATGCTGTTGAAGATATTAGACAACGAATGGAAGTCAGTTTTCATAAGTCTATGCGGAAGTCGCCTGCCCAAGCACGTAAGCTTTAATTAAAATAAGAAGTAACTTTTTTTAGATAGATTTCTTTAAATTACAGGTGTCTTCTATGGAAGTGTTCACAGAGCATTAAAACAAAAATTACACATGCATTCTTATTTCTTCCATTTTGCAACATTCGTGTGTTCATGACTTTGAGTAACGGATAAATTATCGTCATTGGTTTAATGAAACTTTACGAGAAGAAGATTTTGATTCAATCTTTTTCTAAGACGAAGCATGGTTTTATTTGTCAGAACATATATAGGGTTTTCCAATAGGGACTTGACAACTTTTAATTCAATTTGTGAACGCACCCTTTCACTAATTATCGAACTGTCACTGTCAATTTATTCAGTAAACTTAGCATTTTCATCATGGTAAAATACACGAACGAACAACGTCTGCAAATTATAAAAATTTACTACAGAAATTCGGAGTTGGTGACCGCTACTTTAAGAGTGTTAACTCCGATTTTCGGTGGTAATTCTCGCCCTAGTAGACAGGCAGTAACAAGTTTAGTGCAAAAATTTGAGTCTACATATTCGTCGTGTGATGTTGCCGTGCCAGTGAGACAACGGGTTGGTCGAAGTGTCGAAAATATCGCTGCCGTTGAAACGTCCGTAGCAAATGATCCAAACCATTCAATTCCATGGCGTTCTCAAGAATTGGGCATCGCCCAGACCACTTTATGGCGAATTTTGCGTAAGGATCTTGGTTTACACCCATACAAGATCAAGCTGACTTGAAGACGATGGACCTTTTGAAGCGACGTACGTTCTCCGATTCGGCTCTGGAAAAGATGCGCCAAGATGATCAATTTCATCGCAAAATCATTTTCAGTGGCGACGCTCATTTTTGGCTCAATGGGTTCGTCAATAAACAAAATATGCGTTATTGGTCGGGTGAAAATCCAGATGTGCTTCATGAAACACCACTTCATCCACAAAAAATAACTGTTCGGTGCGGTTTGCATGCCGGCGATGTCATAGGGCCATATTTTTTCGTCGACGATAATGATCGTCACGTTACTGTGAATGGTAATCGTTATCGCGCCATGATTACCGATTATTTTTGGCCCGAATTGGAAGATATGGACTTGGACAACATGTGGTTTCAGCAGGACGGTGCCACAAGCCACACAGCACACGTTACAATCGATTTATTGAAGAGTAAGCTTGATGAGCGTGTTATCTCGAGAAATGGACCAATCGATTGGCTGCCTCGTTCGTGCGATTTAACGCCTCTAGACTTTTTTTGGGGGGGCTACGTCAAGTCATTGGTCTATGCCAACAAGCCGACAACGTTGGAAGAGCTCAGAGCCAACATTGAACGCGAAATAGCAGCCGTTTCGGCCGAATTGTGTGGCCGAGTCATCGACAATTGGGTCCAACGAATCGACCGCTGCAAATGTTTTGATTGTATTTCAACCCGATAATAAAGTTTTTGAAATATCTCAGATGGTCTGCATTTTATTTTAAAAAAAAGTTGTCAAGTCCTTATTGGAAAACCCTCTACATTCATTTTTATCGAAAATATGTTCCATCTCATTAAAGTTGGATAACAATGGTTGGTTGGTTGCAATGCCGTTTGATTCTGTTCGGATATTAAAAAATAAAATATTTAGAAACAGTCTTAATAATTTGAATGAATTGCAAGATGCAATTACAGCTGAAATACAAAATATATCTCCTGGAATATTAGGTAGTTTTCAACAATATGAGAAAACGTGTAAATCTATGTTTACAAAATAATGGTAGTGACCTTGATCATCTTCTGTGAAGTTTTACTTTAGGTGGGTTTTTATCAAGCAGTTTATATTATATTTTTCTTTCTCCAGACACTTGTGGATCACTCAGTATATATTACGAAACATTATTATGAATTTCATTACTTGTTTTGTTATATAAATTTCCCACAATAATCTCCAACATTTGCAGACACTTTTTATACAAATTCACTTTAGTTAAAAAAGTATTACTGTCTATAAAAAAATTAAAATTATTGCAGGAAGATGAAAAGAAAATATTACTAAAAGAATGAAAATTTATGTTTTACGTACAATCAGAATCTTGAAATTGTCTTCAATATGTATTTTGCTACAGATTGGTGTATGACTTATGGGCATCAACAAGGTATTAAACATTTTGGTGGTCTCGCCCACACAAACAACTTTTAAACGACCAACGGATTCACTATCACGAAACATCTCCTTCGCACTTCTTTAGCAACAAATTTTCTAACAAATGCCTATGCCGCCGACAATAAATATTAATTCATCTTCGGCGTTTATGGCAATGTTTATTTGCTTTCCAAGTTCAAGGTTAAACATTGGATATACAGGTTTCGTACCTTTATCATTAAAACATATAAAATTAAAATTTTGTCCGAACTTATAATTTTTTTTTTATATTTTAAAAGATACCAATACACCTCGATTGGAAGTGAAATATATTGCAAAACATCGTAATAAGCTGCGTTTTGCAATATATTTCGTGCATATTTTCCTAAGAAATGTTACGCTTTACTTCATATTGTTCTATATTAAATAACTTTATTACATGAAATTATTAAGAGACTTCTAAATAATTATTATTAATCATTTGTTATTTGTTACGCAAATATATGCGATAGATTTAATATTTCAGCAAATATTTAATAGAGCATAGGTTTTTTGCAAATTTAAATAAAGGGTAGAGCAACTTAATGAAGAGTTTATTATGTATAGAACAGTACGAGACGTCAAAAAAATACTTTTCCCCGTTCTGCATCACATATGGAGCAGAACGAGAACTAAAGTAAATTTTAACGAAAAATGAATACCGAAAGTAACAAGAAGTTATTTCAAAAACTAGAAACTATTCACAATACTCACATACGAAGACTATTTCGTCATCTTCACTGTCACTTCTACTGCAAGGGTTATGATCCCACTGAAAGCAGATGTAGCACAACACCAAGCCTTCATGCGATGTTAAATAAAAAGAAAAAAATTATCATCTTCATAATTTTCTTTACAGTTTCTTTCGTTAATCTTTTCCGTTTTTACATTTTTCGTCTGACCTTTCTCCATCTTGTCTTTTCTTTCACGTTCTTCGTTAGTTTTGGGGTGTTACTAGTATATTCTTTTCGTTTTTTCCTTTGCTTCCCTCCAAGTTCTGTACCCTTTTTTATTTTCTTCTTATTATAGAGAAATTCGATCCAAACAGCAGTTTTTCTTCTTTTCGTGCTAGGCCTCTTCACATTTTGTTTAATCATTGGAATTGGTAGTAAAATCTCAGCTGATGTAGTACTAAATACTGGCGAAATGCCCTAGGAGACGGTCTGTTTGATATCCAGCAAGACCATCCAGTTTGGGCTTCTGTATTTAAATCTTTATCTAACTTGGTTTTCTTGTCGGGAGGTTAACAATTAACGGGCAATCATCAGCGCCAGGCCTTGTTTTAGAGGATTTACCAGTACCAAATGTAGAGTCTGCTGAATTTTCACTCTCACCTACTTGTGCGTCAGTGGTAGGTAGTCTGCATCTGAAAACACATTAGGATCAAATGGTCAAACTCATGTTTTTTTAAAATCATTTCTATTCTTGTTTCCTCTTCTGTCTCGGAAATGCATTTGTCATTGTAGCAGCGTGTAGAAATGCTTCCCTAAAAAGCGAAGACACATGGAAAAGGGTAACAACCTTTACTGAATTGCACCTAAGGCATTTTCTGAGGTTATCTCCATAGTCAAGGCTTACCGGTATAAAAAAATGTTACGTCCAAGAGCTGCAGCCTATGGGAGGCATGAGGTGGAGAACAGAGGAACACCACTTGCTTTTCCCTGACTATATCGATCAGTTCCAGGCTTGTTGTGTAAATCGAATGACCCTTTAGGATGAGCACAACGGGAGATTCTTCCAGTACTTTAGAAAATTCTATATATTTGTCAAACCACGCAATGAATAATTTCGTGGTATTTCAAACTGACGAGTGAACCCTGATTCAATCGCCTGGAGATAATCCAAATTTAAATTCTTGTTATTTCTTCATCCTCGGAAATAAAAGCATGGGAGCATAAAAGATCTTGCCACAGCCATGCACACAATTGCAGGGACAGTTTGACCTCGTTCGGCGGTGTTACTACCTGCCAGGGCAGGTAAGGACCTGCAGCTTTCCCTAAAAGGCTATAATTTGGAAGAGGTTCTACGATTTATTTACTTAGATGCCACCTATAATAATAAATAACTTGTTTTGAAAAAGCAAAGAAAGAACTTGAAATTCTTAACTTAATCTTAACTTCCATACTGATCATAAATTTTTTATCATAAGACCAAAAAACCTATTCGCCATGGATATTAAATACACTACCAATTCACTTTCCAGTTCAGGAACGTCCATCTATTTCTTTTTGTCATATGTTTCCGAAGACGATGTTGGTTCATTAAATTACTGAGATGTCTTTCAAAACTCATTTCACGTGAAATAGCAGTCCAGCAGCTTGCATTGCCCTTTCCAACGAATCTGCAATCCCATTTTTGTCTATCACTTTTTCTTAGGCAATTTCACATCATCTAGAGTCGTAGAAAATATTGCTTATAGTTTTTTCGTAATAAAAAATGTGGTGGAGAAGAACGAGATATCATCTCGTTTGTCCCATCCCGTTCCGCCACACGGTCACGTACTAAGTTAGAAATTGAACTCGTTTGATTCTACTAAATCTTCATTGGTATTCATGGTAACCTACCTTCAGAATAAACCAAACTATGTATACTAACAATAGCTACATATTGAGCGCTTACATTTCAACATCAGAAATCCCACAAGGCTCACATCTTGGACCATTGTTGTTTTATATTTTTATTAATGGTTCTTTCATCGACTGCCTTGTACTGGCTTGTGCTGATGATTTAAAAATTTACCACACAGTCGACAATAGGCAGGATTTAAACCTAGTTTAAACAAGTCTGGATGCAATTAGCTACTAGTGTAATAAACTAACTAACTGTTGCATTTTTCACTAGGAGAACCTCAAGAAATAAATAGTTACCAATTGAATACTTTCGAAATCGAGCGTAAAACGCATGTAAAAGATCTTGGTTTCTTTTCTATTAAAGACTTAGTTTTTCGGATCACATTTCTATTGTTGTCAATTCCGCATTTCGAATGATGGAATATTATTGGAACTTGTAAGGATTTCTTTTTTATGTGGTTATAAATACGGTGTTCCAAAATTGTATCCCATATATAATATTTAAGTTAATAAAATAGCGAATGCAATGGCAATTTCTAAAGCTTTTGTCGTTTAAGATTGATGGAACTTATCCTGCTCGTGCGTTGGATTGTACTTTACTACTAGAGTGGCATGGATTTGATTCATTAATTTAAAAAATTATCGTTGGTAACTGTTTAAAAAATTTGATGAAGAAAAAGGTTTTAGTTTCCAGTTAACTTTCGAACTCCACGGTTATCGGCAAAAGTGTCCGAAACAGTTACTACGGAAACGACTAGAATCAATTTCTATTTAAGAGCACCTTTAGCACATTCACCTAAGAATTCAAATTTGTTTCCAGATATAATTCTGCGATTTCTTTCATTTATTATTTATTTATTAATACATATAGCTACTATATTATGTATTAAACTAAACAATGTTACAATAACATGTCATTGTCACATCGTTTAGTCCACTTTTGTATTCCTCTGATCGTATCATATGGCGGAATAGAGTGAAATGTGCATAGAGAAGTTTGCTTAAGAAATATATTTTATAAAACTATACAAATCCTTTAATTTTAATTCTACTTTTTGGTTAAAATGTTTAACCAAGAGATGACAGTAAAATAGCTTAATATACTTTTATTTTTGACGGATCCATGACGTACTACTATATATTTTTGGGAACTTTCCTCCTATTACACGTATGCCATAACTATTATTGGAAGTACTAACGGGTGTTTTTTTAAGGGCTTAAGAACTTTAAATGATAATACCAGACAAAAATATTGTTGGAATGAATTTTCTTTTATTATAATCTGGTAGATAATTTTATGGCATTTATTTTTTAAATATGATTTTCGGCATATGTCCGCCGCGGCTACGAGTTACATGGTCCATTCGATCAGTCCAATCTTTGACTACCTTTCCCAATAAATCTGGCCGTATGGTGTCAATGGTGGCTTGAATATTGCCTTCTAATGCTTCAAGAGTTACTGGTTTGTCGGCATAAACCAATGACTTAACATAGCCCCATAAAAAGTAATCCTGAGGCGTTAAATCGCATGAACGAGGGGGCCAGTGAACAGGACCACTTCTGGAAATAAAATTGTCACTAAATTGATTTTGCAATAAATCGATTGTTAAGCGCGCTGTACGGCAAGTTGCGCCGTCTCGTTGGAACCAAATGCCGTCGATGTTTAGCTGATTAATGTTTTTAAACAAATATTCAGTCAGCATGGCTCGATAGCGCTCGCTATTCACCGTAACGGCAGCTTCTTCCTCATTTCGAGAGAAATAAGGACTGATGATGTTGCCAGCGTGTAAACCGCACCAAACAGTCAATTTTAATGGATGTAATATTGATTTGTTAACGGCTTGAGGATTGTCTTCGCTCCAAATACGGCAATTTTGCTTATTGACGTAGCCATTTAACCAGAAATGAGCTTCATCACTAAACACATTTCTTTGATAAAAATGCTCATCTTCGGCCAGTTTCAAATGAGCCAAATCAGCAAAAATGCGATGCAAACGATGGTCGTTTGGCTTCAGTTCTTGCACGAGCTGTATTTCATAGGTCAAGATCCTTACGCAAAATTTTCCACGTAGTCGAAGGACAAAGGCCAACAAATTAGACGACGAATCCACATTTACTCTCTTCGGCACGCAGATTTCGTTGTCTTGTTGATGGTATTGAATCGAGAAGAGTAAAATTAGTACGAAAACGATCAGTAACTGCACGAATTGCTTGCTCACTAGGCCGATTATGTCGACCGTAAAATGGACGAAGTGCTCTATGAACTTCGCGAACAGATTTATTTTTTCAAAGTAAATTTCCACAATTTGGAAACGTTGTTTTGGCGTTTAACGATTCATGATGACTTGCCAAACTTTACTGAACAGAATTGTCAACATAGTTTGACATTATCAGCTATCAAACTGTAGTTATCGATATCGATAGTTCTCATGCAACTTAAAAAACACTCATTATATTCTCTCTGTATATGACACCTTGAAATGTCGTAAATATAATGGTACGTCAGCACGATGTGTGTCCCTCTTTAAATATTTATTACTGAGGAAGAATTACTATTTATTCACATGTATGCACAGGTGGTATAAAAAAAATATAGATTCATAAAAAAAATTGGAATTTGGATTTAATATCGGTTTATTTCCATGTCAATTTGAATTCATAAATAATATCTTGCTCCAAATATAAAAATAATATATTTTATTTACTTGTGAATGTGTATAGTTGGTACCTACATATAAAAATAACTTCTGTAAAAGTAGGTTAATTACAGCATACTTTTGAGAGTACATAAACACCAAACTCATTATTATGGAATTTTGTTATTAAAACGCACTATAATGGAAACAAGGTGTTACTTCAAAACGTGATTAGAGATATACATGCACATAATATGTAAATTTCTCAGCTATTTATACGTTGTGAAAACAAAGAGAAATAATTTGTATTGAAATAATGCCTACCACTCATATATATTTCAATAGAATTATATTAAAAGTGATTTCCAAAACAATTGAAATACACTAATTCCAAATATTTTAATTCTAACTCGGAATAACATTAATTCAATGTCATTTATTTTCAATGCTTCATCGACGTACTAGTTTTTTAACTTAACGTAAACAACGTGCGGTATTTTTGGCAATTTTGATTTACGCAAATCGATTACGTATGACGAAATTTTTAGCATCGATACAGTTACACTTTGTGGATAACAGTTTCTAGATATTTTTCGTTTCCAGGAAACGAGAAATTCGACAATAAAATGCGCGGGAACCTCGGAAATTCTGGAAAATTTAAAATAGTTTAATTAGATGGGAAAATTCTTTCAGAAATGGTGAAATAAAAATGCTTTTTAATAAAATTAAATTTAATTCAAAATTAAAAACATACTAACAATTACAATTAACAAAAGGAAAAATTAACATATTTATATTTCAGATATTATTTTGAAAAGCGCGGTCAGCCAAAGGATAAGTCAATTAGACAATCTTTTTTTGAAACGCCTCGACGTGAAATTTCATATCGTCGAGAGAAACTTAGCTAGCAACATACTGCTGTGGCCTCGTATGTCAATAAGTAATATTTTTTGAGAATCTTATATAAAAACTTTCTTTCGTTTAAATTCTTTGGGTTGGGTATAAATTCTTTTAATCAACTAGATCTGAAAGGTGTTTAAAATTGCGCGGTTTTTTAAAGAATAAATAAAACACATAATTTGCATTCACTTTCAAAAACTTTTTATTGGTAATTGAAGTATCTGCTAAATGGCCTCCTCTTGCAGCTCCACAGACGTCCACTCTTTTGTTAAAATTTTCAATAACATTTTGACATAATTGAGGCTCTATCTTACGAATGACATGAATAATTTCGTCTTTCAAAGCAGGAATTCATTGTGGATTGTTTTTATAAACCTGACTTTTTACATAACCCCAAAGAAAATAGTCTAACGGTGTCAAATCACATGGTCTTGGTGGCTAATTAACATCACCGTTTCTTGAGATTACACGTCCAGAAAATTTTTCTCTCAATAAGTCAATTGATTCGTATACAAAGTGAGGTGTAGCGCCATCCTGTTCAAACCACATATCCTCCAGATCAACATTCATTAATCAGGACACAAAAGTTCGGTTATTATCCGACGATATCGACCACCATTGACAGTTACAGCTTCACCAGCAGCATTTCCAAAGAAGTAAGGTCCAATTACACTACCTGACCATAATGCACACCAAAAAATAACTCGTTTAGGATGCATAGGTTTCTCATGAATAATTCGTGGATTTTGCTCACCCCAGATACGGCAATTTTGTTTATTAACATAGCCACCAAATTCAAAATGTGTCTCATCGGAAAACATTATTTTTTGAGAAAACTCAGCTGGTTGTTCATTGACGACATTGACAAACGAACGACGTTTTAAATGATCTAATGGCTTCAACTCCTGTGTTATTTGAACCTTATGTCCCTTTAGAGCTACATCCTTGTGTAAAGTACGTCATGTTTTGAATCAACTAAGTCCAAGTTTTTGTGAATATCGTCTAATGGACATATCAGGATCTTCAGCAACACTTTCATGAACCAAACCAATATTTTCTTGTGAACGACAACAACGACTGTATTTTACACTTTCTTGATCTTCCACAGACTTGGTCTCTTGAAATTTTTTAATAATTCGACCAATAGTGCTTTCAGATAGGTGATTATGTAAACCATAAAATTCACGTAATTCGCGTTGTTGTGCCGTGTACGAAGCCATTTTTATAAATGTCATACATCACACTTTTTTTATGCCCATATACCCAGAGAAATTCAGTTCGCCATCTATGTTTTATTTATTCTTAAAAAAAACAGCGCAATTTGAAACACCTTTTAGTTTTCCTAGGTGTAATGTTTAAACTTTTTTTAATACTTTTGAAACATAATTTAGATACACAGTCTGTCTCAGAGAAAAAGGAATTTTTTAAAATAAAAGCGAAAGTTTACTATTTTGATAAAATTCATTTATATTATTCAAAGTAGTCGCCTTCTGCTTCAATACAACGTTTTGCACAGTCAATTAATATATCGAATGAATTTTTAAGTTTTACTTAAGAGATATCCTTCAAGATCGCTGTCGACGCTGTTCTTTCAACGGCAAATGTAGTTTGGCGAATAGACAGAAATCACAGGGGGGCAAATCCGATAAATACGGTGAATGGTTGATGGTTAAAATGCCATTTGTAGTTAGAAAATCAGTGACAAGCGTTGACCGATGAGAGGGTACATTATCATGTAACAAGCGCCAGCTACAATTTTCACGATATTGAGGACGCACACGACGAATACGCCGAAAAATGCTTCCTCACACCAAGATAATATACAGCATTGATTGTTTGACTAGTTAGTACAAACTCCTTGTGCGTTATGCCTTTCGAATCATAAAAACAAATCAACAATGTCTTCACTATTGACTTCTCCAAACAACTTTTTTCGGTCTTTCTGTGCTTGGATACTTCCAATTAGAGTTTTGACCCCTTGGTTTCTCGATCATATTGAAAATACCAGGTCTCATCGTCAGTTACAACAGAATACCTGAAGTTTTCCTCCTTTTCTGAGTTTTTAATCAAGTTTGTACAATGTTGAATTCAGTTAGCTTTTGTGGTATAAACCTTGCGCAAATCTTTCTCAGTCCCAAATGCTGTGTCAAAATGAGATGAATTGAATCTTTGGAAATATTTAATTCCATCCTCACGTATCACAATGAGGATTTCGGGTCATTTCTGATAAAGTCACGCACAAGTTCGATGTTAGTTTCCGCACTACAGATTTTTTTGCACCAGGATGTTCGTTGTCATTTATACACGTTCGACCGTCTTTAAATCGTTTATACCACTCATACACACTTTTACGTGATAAAAACGCATCACCATATACTTGTTTCCTCAAATTAAACGTTTAAGTAAACGATTTACTGAGTTTAAAACAGATCTCGATATTTGCTGTTTGTTCATAAGTCATTTTTCGGCCAATGCCAAATACACACTGTTACTTTATGCGCAATTTCTCTATTTCCAACGATGCAAATGGCATGATATTTTGACATAACATTGGTGAAAGATATATCTTACGGACGCATATTTTCTTTAATAGATGGCACCGCGAAGAATTACTATTTTAAAACATTTCCATTTTCTCTGCGACAGACTGTGTATATTGAATCGACTACAAAAATGTGCGTGTTCTAGACTCTACATAATGTGTTACACATCCATTAATGTATTCTATGCGCCCAATTAATAGCTGTACCCAATACAAATTTAATGTTGTTGCCTAATATTGTGAAGTTAATATTTTTTACTCATTAAATAAATACAATTATTTATGAATTTATTACAGATATTTTATTTAGATAGTTTTACAGAAGAAATTTCTTCTTGTTTACTTAATGCATAGACTAAAACAAGTTTACTATACCATCAAATAGATTTTTGTTTTATAAAATATGAGAGATGTTATGTGATTTATTTACGCATTTATAGTAGATATGAGAAAGGTGTTGCCTTCATGTTGTATGATCATTACGCCAGGTCAGTGTTCTAACAATTTATTTCAGGCCGACATGCCATAAATATTTATTTACAAATTTTAAATACGTACTCGTATATATACACGTTCAACGAAGTGATGTATAGTGTCTTGTGTCGCCAATAATTGTAAACTTGTACTAGTCGACGCGCGTCCCTCATACTAATACATTCCCAAGACGACAAAATTAAGAAACAATTTTTCGCGACATTCGACGATCCCGCAAAACAAGAGGAGCTTTGTCAAACGGCTCCACGATCTCAATGCTCCATTAATAATGGGCATCTGCGGATGATAAGCGGCTCGAACAGCATCAACATCATCCAGTAGAAGGAGCAATTGTAATCGTGCAGAAGAAATGCAGACTGCCTGCGTTTCAAGGTCAAGGGTTGTGCCCCACCACATACGCGCACGTGTGTGGAAACCATCGCATGCCGAACCATATTTGACATTTGATAGCCGTCTGAAAACTGCATTTACTAATTTGGATTCGATCCAAATTTGATACACATACCAGATTTGGTTTAAAATAAGACGAATAAAAGGGTTATCCCGTGGCGGTACTAAATAAGAAGCGGTCTTTTCCCTATATACTCAGTGGCGGCTTTCAGGGTATTTTTTATATTTGTATCAGTAGGTACAATTGATTTGACTGTCACCATAAGGATGTTTCTTTAGAGTTGATACTGTATTGAAATCTACATTGTATTTCCTATTCCGGATTTAAAACAACATGATTGTTTCCATTCAAATGAACGTACGCTATTGTATAAAACATTTACTTATCAGGAACTGTATATATTACCATATAAAATAAAAACTTAAGTATGGAAATGTTTCGGCGCATAAAAGAAATACCTGCTTTATAATTAAAACTATTCTATTAGTGTATTCTAGTGAAATTAATTTTTGCATTGAAAACAATTTTTGTTGTAAGGTAAAGATAGAGTTTGGCAAATAAATTAGTGCCATCTGAATTTGATATTCTTTGTTTTCGTAGAATTCAAAAGACACAATAAGTCAATAGAGTATTTGCATATAATTTATGTAACATACATATATGCATAAGTAATAAAAAGAGGTAAGTTTGGTTGCACACACTGAAATGATATCGGGGAAAAAAGTCTGTCTGTAAATGCATTTAAAAACAATAAATGTAATTAAAATTGAAACACTTGGTATAATTTGTCAAAATATAATATTATTTGTGACATTTTTTAACTTAGTTTACTCTTGTATATTTCTGACGATGCCACAAGACAGAGAAGTGTATTTAAAAATATATTTGGTGTTTTAATTTTAATTCTATTTAATTGTTAAAATATTTGAGTAAGAGTTGACAGTACAATCAATTAATAGATGCATATAAAAATATTTAGATCGGTGCAACGAAGCTTCGGTTCTTTTCTCATATAAAAATAGTGGGCAGTATTCTACGATATTTGTGACAAAAGCAGAAGTTTAGAATATAAAGGTTTTTACGCCAATGGAGGTGGTGCTTTGCCTGCCGCAAAGTCTAATTACTTACTTTTGGCATCAATAAAAATAAGACAGTAGGATGAGGTGGGAATGGAGCGACGTCCCTGGGAAGACGACTGCTTAAGGCAATCTCTCATTTGTGCAGAATGCGACTGAGCTCCACCCACGTTTATCCACGATACTATGCTACTACAGTTTTTCTTTTGAGAACGAACCCAAGCAAGTCGGTCTTGCACCTATTTGTGAATGGTTGCAGAACAGATGAGGGTACAGTAGTTGGTTTATAGTATACAGAGCTCTGAGAATTTTCTTACTTGGAGATAGCTGCATTAACTCTGGCTGAGCAAACACTTTGATATAAAGGCCAAAAGTAAAACATTATACAGTGACAACAAGCAAGCGGTAACTGCCTTGAGTAAGCCTATTAGTACTTTAAAGCTGTTACTAGACTGTCATGATCTGATGAGCACAGGCTTGTGTAGTAGGTTAGGGGACACGACAACTTTGGTAATGATATGACAGATAGTTTGCCAAAAAATTCTGCACGAAAGATACCATCTGGATCTGGGGCCGAAGCAAATTAATGTTATTTGTCATCGAAAATTCATTAGAGGGTGATATGGAGTCAATACATGCTTAAGTGCGAGGATAATCTTACACTATCCAATAGGAAGTATCACAACACAACACCTGAGACTAGGCAGAAGCGATTTTCTCTTAAAAAGTATTCTAACTGTATACTTCCTTCTAAGAAAACATCTAAAAGCTATGATATATACTGCAACACCTTTATGCAGGGGGTCTAAATAAAAAGACGAGACGATTGAGTATTTCGTATGTGAGTACACATCGTTATCATCCACAAGCAAGTTCATATTGGAAAAACCGGAATTTGAATTACTGCTGTACCCAAGAGGTCTCTTAAGGACATTCTAGCATTCGCTAACGAAATTGAATAAAGCCAAAGTCCTAAGGGCAATTATCGTAGGTGTGTTTCTCTTAGGAAACCGTTTATTGTGCTACTAATAGAAAAGTTTTTGTAAAGGGCTTTTTATTAAAAGCTATGCATTTTGTTTGTCAAATGAAGTACAGAGATATCGCGAAAAATTTAAGATAATTTTTAGGTCGGCGTAAAGTACAGTTAATAACATTGTTGATTGAATACACCATTCAAATGTCCTCCATGGAAGCGCCGACAAGAATGAATTCGTCGAACCCAATATTCCACGACATTTTCACATAAATTGGATCGAATGTACATTGACATGTTCATTCGCAGTAGTGGAATTACTAAGGTTGTTGAAAAAGGGCCAATGACCGTTTCAGCATGAAATACGTACCAGTCAATTCAATGGTTTCTCATGGATTACTTCCGGCTAACTTTCCAGATACGACAATGCTTATTCAAAAAAACCATTAAGCCAGAAATGAATTTTGACCCTGAAGATGATTTTTCTTTGAATTTCAAGTGTTTCTAAAGCCCGAATATTCAATATGCAATGTAACAAATGCTCATTTCATTTGAGTTCAAAAATTAAAGCAATCTCGTAAGCACGTTCACTAAGATCTCTTCGTAAAATCGGTCACGAAGTGATGTTGAAAATTCCCAATATCTTGACACATTAGGATCTTCACGTATACTCTGACGTACAACTTTAATATTTTGCTCGCATTTTTGTCTCACTGGCGTGGCGATATTATGAAGCGAATATGTTGATTTGAATTTTTACACAAGTCGTTCAATTGCTTTTTGACATATAAAGGAACTTAAAGTTGGAGTTAATGTATGTAACTGCAAGTTAGCATATTGATAAAATATTTGAGACGGCTGATGGCTATATAGCAAGTGGCTTGTTATGCCTGGGATCTCGATTTCGAATTCGGTCACCTGCTATCAGTGAAAGTTTTTCGCAGTGTTCCTTTTCCGTTTAAGCGAATGCTCACAGACAAATATCTTAAGTCGCCCCAGGAGCATGGACATAATAATAACTCATGGTCGGTTAAACTCCTCTGTAATTGGCGTTACGCTCTTAGGGGATGTGAAGGCATGAATTATGTCTTCTATTATCTATCTAAGGTATTGTCGAAACTGGTATATTTCGTTTGTTTTAGTTTTACTTAGTCTAGGAAATTTGTTTTTTAAATAAGGAAAACTTTCATCACCTTTGTTCATCATCTTTACGACTTTTTTCGCCAATCCCAATTTGATGTGAAAACTTGGCAGCAGGATTTTTTCTGAATTAACTAGAGGCTCACAAATGACATCTTTAAAACTGGATAAGCTAAGTAAGGTTACTTCTTCTTGGCAATTCCTTCCTAATACAATGTTCTGTTTCCCCTACTCACACAACAAATCAGCAAACTTGAGCTTGAAATCGAGTACTGAGGCTACAACTTTTATATCCACATAAATCTATCATTGAAATTGGTGGCATTCTACTGCTTCAGTTGTAGAAGGATTTTTATTCTATAACCCGCTGTTCTGGAATGTGATGCTGGCCCATTACCTTTAGTAAAGCGTTGATATCGTTACAGAATACCAGATTATTTCGTTTTGAAAATAAATGCCCTGGTTTATTCTGCCCTTGAGGTTAAGAACTCTAATCACATTATTATTATTATTACATAATTTATTAACGATGTCGAAGTATGTATCGTGATGGAATAGGACACAAACAAGAATAAATATCAAAAACACAAGCTCAGAAAGGCTACCACCTGAAAGAAATCTCAATTTATAAATGCGTCGTCCCTAATGCTTAATCCCTTAAAAAGAAAAGTTTCTAGAATTTTGGCAAATTTTTAAAAGGTTTTGCAAACTGTCGAAAATAAGTACAATGTGTGTTGGTCTAATTAACAAAAAAGGTTTGGCACAAATCTAATTAGACAAAGAAAATGTAGTTGGTATAGTTCAACACGGGCGTAGTCATGTGGTGGTTTGTAGAAGCATGTCATATAGTGCTGTCGATCAATTATGTTTTATTGAAGATAATCAAAATTTTATCGACTATTTATCCATTTTGCTAGAAATACTTAAAAGTCCATAAAAAGTGTATAGTTGTCACCAAGTTACGCAATTTAACATTATTTGAATTGTTACTGCTCGACAGTATCTAATTTTAACAAGAAAATTTCCATCCGATCAATTTAGGAGCTAAGGAAGTATCGATTAGACTTTATTAAATCATTAGGTACTATGATATGCCGCATCAAGTATGGCCTTTTTGATTTAATGAATTTAAGAAAAGAACCAGAACTCTTCCAACCTTCTTAAATTAGTCTGGTTAATTGTACTGACAACAAAGCAAATGCCTGTTGTGTTAATACAGGACCAAATCATAATACCAACTGGGAATTTTTCATTTTCTCAATCATTTTACTATTCCTAATATTTTCTTTTTTCAGGACATTTATCACTGCTTTAAATGATCTAGGTACAACCAATAATAAAAATATTTTAAGTTGGTACATTAAAGACATAAATAATTAATTTGAAATTTTAACTCAAATATTTTAATGCATTTTTTCCTATTAAAGATGTGCCTTTCACATTTTAAATGGAAAAGACTGTGTTCAATTTCCCTGTCGTTTTTATCGATGGTTCTAAGAAAATAACTTGTTCTTAATATCGATTAAATATTTGCTTTAATAACGTTAGCAATTCTGTTAAATATTTTATGAAAAACAATTTTCAATTTATGCATGTTCTCTCAGTAACTCCATGTTTAATTTGTGACATCTGTACTTTTTTCCATAACGAATACGTCAACAATTTACTGTAAAATATAATTCATGAATTTAGAAATATATAAGTACGTTAGGTGTATATTTGTACCTTCGTAACATTCAAATACTCCTAACAGGTCGATGTATAGATTTGGACTAAATAACAGGGACTTTTACATTATTTTTAGTTTCGCCGATAGCAAGGGCGCGCATACATTTGAATATAATTAAGATGGTTTTTATAACAATAAAAAACTTTTAAAGAATTACATTATTTTCACCTTCAAAGTCGCCTATGAATAATTATTAAAATACAGTAGCAAACGTTGCCATTCCGTAATAAATCGTTTATAATGAAATATAGAATGAATTCTTTTAGAAGTGACACTAATTTAATTTCCAAGTACTGTGCGTATTTGATCTCTTTATTAATATAGTTAATATATCTTAAATGAAATCTTATACTCCGAAAGTAGCTTAAGTATGGCGATTTTTCGACAAAATCCCATATATTTTCTTATGGAATTTAATATTGCAATTCAAGGTCATTTGCCTATTTATACAGGTTGTAATCGATATAGTTTACTAACTTCATTCTGCATCTACTCATCGAGACCATTTGAACTAGCGCGTAATGCAGCTAACGTAACATCGATTGCTACGTATGCGAGAAAACAGACATGAGGGAGCGATGTGAAGAGGACCAACGAGTGGGATATTGAATTGTTTATTATTGATTAATGTGCTAGGTACATAGTTTATTTCTCGGGAAAGTGAAATAGGATCAGAGATGAAATAGACTTTTTGGATTAAGGAGTTTATGACACTACGTATTCGTTTAATGATTGTAAGAATGGACGCTTGGATATCTATCGACATCTAGGCTTATGATACACATAATACTAATTGAGTTGACATTTTCAGAAAGCATGGAAATTGTTCATTAAATTCTTTTACACTGATCGAGACAGTTAAAAGATGTACTACGTATATTATTGATAATAAGAAACTAGCGCCAGTTAAAATAAGACCCACAAGTATTTCTACAAACTAGATTCTCTTCAGAGAAGAAAACGATTACACAGACGCGTCTTAATAATAATGTTTACGTATATGTCAAAGCGATAATCTCTGGAATGTATACATTTAAACACGCTCCTTGGTCCATATTGGAAAGAACACCTCTAGAACTAGTAGTCAAGAGTTACTATTTCAAGTATCGTCCGAAATGAAAACACATCATGAGCCGAAGCCTGATTCCTAGACACGTTTTTGAGAAGTCTATAATCTCCTATTCTGTATTGTAATGCTGTCCCATTACCTCTACTAAAGCGTTGACATCATTACAGAACACCACGTTCTTTTGTTTTGAAAATAAATGCGATAATTTATTCTGCCCACTTTGAAATGTACATGCTCTTGTCTCTATGTCTAATAAATTCCATCTTTTGAGTCTTGAAGTTAAGAATTAATTCCACTTGATTCTGTTGACGAATACAGATGGTGGATTAAGTTATTTAAATATGACTGGCTTAATTACGCAGCCCTTCAGACATGCCAACATATAGTCCGTTTCCGTTTTCTTAGCCTTCGCAAACATCTAGTGGGTTCTCCTCAAGATCCACAATCCACGTATTTGGTGAAGGTCTTCCCATGGTATGGGAAGGTTCGAAGTACTGTTCAGCACAGATTCTATATCTAAAAATAAGTTAAAATATTTTATTTTACCTCTTTACTCATTTGATATGCTAGCGATTTTAGTTGTACAAAGATAGCAATCTGATGAATGGTACATTGGCTCTATCTACATATATTAATGGAACTACAAACGGAATGCTCAACCAGTGAGCTGAGGACCACACGTTAAACAGCAGATATGTAAGGCCCAAACTTTATTCTAATCTCCTATTTGACACCCGAAGTGCAGTTTCTAACTTTTTTTGACGGGTGGGGTTATATTTCTCTTTCGTGACTTGAAAGTCACTTCACCAGACACGTAGCAAAAGTTGTCAGGATTTATTACACATTTGTGAGATATTATAACGTTAAACAAAATTAAACAAAGCTTGAGTGCCTCACAAATTTGTTTAGTCAAAGTATGATACTCGTAATCATTGAATCATTGAATATAGATATTAACTTCACAAATGACTGAAAGAACTGAACAAATTAGAATATAACGAATCCCACAATTCCTAGGAAACTTTCAGTCCTTCAGTTAGTTTCCTAAATCGAATCTATCTATTGTTTTAAAATGGCTTCGAAAATTAGAAACTGGAACAGTTTACCATTCAGGAGCAATATTGTGGTGGGATGTTGCGTGGCATCCTTGGTAACAGTGTTGACTGTCCTTCGTTACTGCATCGTTTGTGTTTTTTAGTGCCTCGTTTGAACTCTAGGTGCATTGTGTCCATTGCGACGCCAAGGGCGCGGACTAATATTCTCAGAACACCAGTCTACATTTTGAGTAAAAGTGCCAACGAATTTGCAGTGTACCCTGTACACTGAGAACCTAAATGTACACTGTACAGCGTACATTTAGGTTCCCAAACGGTGTGTATTGCGTACGGAGTGTGTTTTCGTACAGGTATTTTTCGCCGTGGTTTACCAGGTGCGACACTTTGCGGTTATCTGCTGATGATGACAACTTGGTTGTCGAAATGCGTATACAGAATTACAAAAGTTAATGTGGAAAGGGGTTATGTATCAACCTTGGTGATTAAGTCATTATTATTATTATATACATTCAGTTTGGGGTAAAACAGATTGATCATAAAAAAAGGATGTGTAATGGATACATTTCGATGGTATATTTAGATGCGATAGGTAAAACTGCATGAGATTTATATTCTTCTAGCAAAATTTTTATGTACCAGTGTATTATTTAATAAAATGTAATCGAAAACTGGATAGTAACAAGTTTTGATTATATATTCGAAAGTAAATATTTCAGACGCGGGAGAAGAAAACGTGATATCTAATAGACCAAGCGTAAATAGTAAAATTCAGAAATTATAGATCCTAATTTGATTATTAAATTTATAGCTTACAGAACAAAGTGATTCCATTCCAAGCACAAAAAATTAACATTTATCAAAAGATTGCTACTCTCTTGACGTCTATGAATTTTTTAAATTTTAATTTGGTTTATTAATTTAGATGCATAATATTGCAGTTTTCAATGTCAACTACTAATATCAATGAATAATATTGTATTTTTTCTAAATGTCAAATCTTTAAAAATAAATTTTGTTAACCTTCCAGATAAAAAAAATTGACATCGAATATATCATTTTAAGATTCATGACGTTATTAACGTATTGTATATACATTGGGTCACATTACATGAAAATTTGCAATTTTAATTTGATAGTAAAAATTTGCAGAATCTAATTTAATTGATATCACATGAATATGAATGAACATGGAGAGCTTGATAAACGAATATTTAATTATTTAATTTATATGTGTAAAACTTTTTGTGTATTTTAGTTGGTATTTATATTTTAAATGTCAACAAAACATTAAACAAACTTATTATAAGTTGAAGAAAATGTGGTACAAAGTAATTAACTAAACCTACAAGAAATTCCACAGAATATAGTAAAAATCATCGTTTGCTTTATTGCTCCTCAAATAGTGTACTGGGGAACTCTAAGGTTTTTAAGGGGTCTAAATTAACATTTCCTGCTACTTCATTGCTATTATTAATAATAGAAAATTAAGTAAACATTTTTTGCATTTGACCAGTACTAGAATCCGCATCTATCACTCTCTAGATGTTTGCTTCAACCAATCAAGCAGTATTTAATCACTTAAAGTCGATATATAACCCCTTTCCACATTAATTTTCGTATTCTGTATACGTATCTCGACGACGCGGGTTTTTTTGCCGTAGTTTTCCCAGTACGACATTGTTTAATTATCTGCTGATGATGACTTAGTTGTCGAAATACATATACAGAATACGAAAATTAATGTGGAAAGGGGTTATATATCAACCTTAAGTGATTAAGTTAATCAACCACAAGCTCCATCAGAATTACCAATCGAGCAGTACACTTTCGAATCTCTTAATATGTAATAAATTACATTATGCAACAGACCTAATTGTTTTAGGTGCAGTTAGGTTTTGATGCTTTCAATTATATATAAATAAGTAAATAAATATTAATTATAAATTAACGTTTTCTGCTATTTCGTCGTTTAATAATTTCGGATAATTAATTAAAAAAATTTTATATTGAACCAGGACTTAAATCTCTATATGCAGTTCTTTAGACGGTTTCTTTAACTAATTAAGCCACTAAGCAATACAATTTCGAGTCACATAATATGCCATAAATTATGCTATGATCTAGGTCTAATTGTTTTAAGGCAGGTTTTGATGCTTACAATTATATATAAATATATAATTAAGCGCATCGCAATAGGTAATTAATGATAATTAATATTTTCTGATATTCCATCCTTTTTATTAATTACCGAAAATTGATTATAGGTTTTCTGCAGTGTACTAGAAATCGAACTTGTATCTAGCGCTCTCCTTACGGTTGACTTAGCTAATCAAACAGTACAGTTTCGAGTCTTAATATTCCATAAATTACGTTATGAAACAGATGTAATTACTTTAACGCGTAGTCAGTTTTTGATGCTTACAATTATATAAAAATATGTAATTAAGTGCCCCAAGATCAGAAATTAAGGAACATTAACATTGTTTATTACTTTGTCCTTATTATTAATTACAGAAAATAAAGTAAAAATTTTCTGAATCGGGCCATGTCTCAAATCTGTAACTACCGTTATCTGACCTTTCCTCTAGAGTCGCTGCTCTGGACAACCAAATAAAAAAGAAAATGGCAGCATTGCCAAAGGAATTGACACAAGATGATCGGCAACACTGTTTCCAACAATGGAAAATTTGTACGCAATATAAAGAGTACTAGGAAAGTTTTGCAATACAGCTTTTTTTATTTAATTTTTTCAACGTAATTTCCTCTACAGTCAATACACCTCTCCATCCTCCGAAACCAATCTTTAAACAAGTTCTGCCAAATTTCACTAGGGAGTAAAGCACATTCGTCGTCTCAAGCCCGCAGAAGGTCCTCATCACTGGAAAACCATGTCCCTTTTAGCTTCATTTTCACATACGGGAACAGTGCAAAGTCGTAGGGAGCAAGATATGGACTGTAGGGAGGGTACTCGAGATGTTTCAAACATGTCGTGGTCAAATATTCGGTGCAGGCTTTGGCGCGGTGAGCTGGAGCATTATCGTGATGGAGGTACCAGGTGTCCATTCTCGACTTTGGCCGCAGATTCTTCATAGATCCGATGACTTTAGGCAAGCACTGTTCAGTATGCTATTTAACTGTGACTGTCTTCTGTGTGTCCAAAATGACGCATTCTACAATTTCACTCGATTTGGAAAATACAGCTTCATTTTCTTCTTTATAGATCGAGATTTTGTGAGAACTACGGGTATGTACTCATCATCAAAAACCCAAACTTTGTTTTGAGCTTTGGTCGGCACATCGTAGTAGTACAGCCAAGTCTTGTCACCTGTCACGATGTTGCTCACATACCGAGATTGTCCCTTATTAAAATTTTTTAGTATCTGCCGTCACCAAGTCATACGTCGTGTCATCTGCTCTTCAGTCAGTCGATGCGGCACCCAGAGAGAACAAAGTTTCTTCACGTGCAAATGATCATGCAGAATCGAACGAATTGCTGGTGCATTTAGGCCTGAAGTACCCTCTATCTGTTGGTAGGTCACTCGCCTGTCCTCGCCAAGCATTTTCCTCACAGTAGTAACGTTTTCCTCCGTAACTGAAATTCGTGACCTTCCCGACCTCTCAGCATCCTCCACAGTTAAATTTCCCCTTTGGAATTCTCTATACCATCTAAATATCGTTGTGCGATGTGGACAAACATCACCTAGTGCTAAACCCTATGTTTAAACCACGCACGAAATTATAACGCAAAACTGCCCTTATCTCATTTTGTGACCACGATGCCATCGCAAGCACTTTATACTTTCACTGCTAATGAATAACTGATCCCATCGACATGGCGCGGCTGCTGTTATGGATGTATGAACATGTCTCAACATGCAGCAACAAGCAGCTTTCTACGATTCATTGTTGCGTCAAATTGCAAAACTTTCCTTGTACCCTTTGGATAGCACAAAGGATGTTCCTTGTTTTTTTTTCTTACGTGTAACATTACTTTTTATTGCTCCTAAATAAATTTAAGATTTGTATAATGTTTCATAGTTAACAAATATATTTGATGTCACTTGTTGCTAATTATACGCGCCGTTTACTTTAGAACCATACCTTGTAGGTTAGTTGAAATAATTAACTTAAGAATACGTTCTTGTGAAGCAAAATATAAAAGAAAAATATCAATATAAAATTTATTTCTTAATGCTGATAAATGACTATGCTTCCGCGCCAATGTCATTGGATTCAAAACATTTAATTGGTGATATGGTAATAAAATTAAGTCACAATGTAATAATAAAGGTGACGTGTGTCCCATATAAACCAGGAACTTTTATAAATTAATGTAAAGCAATAAGTCACTAACAACAGGACATATTTTTTTTCTCGGATAAATTTGAATAATCTTCTGTTAAGCAGGGCCATTTATAATAAATGTAGTTAGTATGGAAAAAGTTTTTTTTAGTTTAAACGTTTCTTAAAAAAACAGAGGTAGTCGTGAAATCATAAACAAAAAGTGGTAAAATTATTAGAAATTATGCACGTTTTAAAGGCGAAACTCGCATTTCGCCATACACAATAATTGATTTTGTGTTCCTTACTGTTTTAAAAATATGTACATAAATACATGGATATCATAAAACATTAAAAGAATAACCTTTGGTATTTTTACTATTCTTCACTTCCTACTATAATTATTATTACATCTATTAAAATTACAAAAGTTTTGATAATGTTCAAACACGTAATATTTGAACTTTTAAAAATATATTGTATTTTATTGGTATAAGAGTCACTATATATAAAGTTGAATTTCCCTTTTAGACATTTTAAACGTGGAGCTGCCACTGACGTTCGACAAACAAAGCACACTTGATTCGGATTCGTTATCCAACATCACAAATGCTACTTCTTTGACAATCGTATTTATTTATTTTTGATTTTTTGCAATGGTGTTTGCTATTCAAGGAAACTTACTGCCGTTTATGGGTATGATACATAATTTTTATAAGCCGCGTTGCATATTTCATACAAACATTTTTATAGCTCTATTAGTAAGGGCACTTACAGTTACCGTTCTTGCTTTTTATAGATAATTACGTACCTTTTCATTTTACAGTGATCCAGTGTTTGCCTTTCCACGATTTCGTCTTTCTTTTTCCTTTGCTTTAATTAGCAAGTGCAAATATGTATAAATTGTGAAGAAACATGATATAAAAATACGTACAGTAGTATATACATGGTGTTTCAAATAGAATATACGTATTTCGAATGCATATATTTATTAAACTTTAAGACATATGAATATGAAACTTTACACGCATATTTACGAAGCTCTCAAGTTCAGATTACAGGTGTTCAATATGTCCTCCGTCAGCGACACAAACAATATCACATCGCACTTAAATTCCTCCAATACTCGGGCAAGCATGTCCTACGTCACTGGTGTTATGATAATACCGATCCAGTTCTTCAACTCTTCCAGGTTCTGTGGGAGTGATGGTACATAAACATTGTTGAAAAAAAAACGTTGAACGTCAAATCCGGTGATCGTGGAGCCCAACTGAGACATGCTAAGTTGCCAGCTCTTGACTACCAACCCAACGGTTCGGTAAAGTTTCGTTCAGATATTCACGCACTTGGCGACTCCCCGTGTTGTTGAAAAATGAAGTTATCTTGGTGCAGCCTCGGAAACAACCAATTTTGTAACGTAGCGAGATACTGCTAACCGTGTTTCCATCAAAGAAGAATGGGCCGTAAACAGATGATCGGGATATCGCACAAAACACATTGATTTTAAGCCAGTCTCGTACATGTTTAATGGCTGCATGTGGGTTCTGTAGACCCTAAATTCGAACATTGTGTTTGTTTACCAGACTACTAACATGGAAGGCCGCTTCATCACTGAACACGATGAGTTGTGCGAAAGTGTTATCATTATCAATAGCATCATGAATCTCGTTACAAAATGCTACACGTTTCAGTTTGTCATCAGGACACAGAGCTTGTAACAACTGTTACCTGTACGGCTTCATAACCAACCGACGTCTCAAAACACGCCAAATTGTTGTTGTAGGCGGTTGTAACTCGCGACTGGCACGACGAGTTGATTTTGAAGGATTACGTTGGAAAGCAGTTTGAACACGAGAGCGGCCAGGGCTCTTTCCTTTACATACACATCCTGTATCTACAAACTATCGATACCATCTGCAAATGTTCCACTCATTCGGAGGATCAATTTGGTAGCTCAACCTGAAACGTCTTTGCACTGTAATCACAAAATTGCAGTTCGCAAACTCGAGAACACAAAATGATTTCCGCTGCGGAGTAGCCATTTTAAACATATGACGGTTACCAAGAAAAACAGAAGACAAGTGATATCTATCGGCTATTAAATAAACTAGACTATGTATTCGTTTCTCCAATAGCCGAGCCGAGGCGCAGCAATCGATAGTTTCGACAAAATAATACTTTGTAATACGTATATTCTTTTTGAAACACGTTGTATAAGTAAATGACCACTTACAAAAAATTCAATTCTAAAACAATATTGTTTCCATATTTAGCATTATTTTACTTTTACTCTCATAAAGTCCTGGGAATTGAAGTGTATATGTTAAATGAAAAAGAAAGCAGTTTCTGCAAAAATATTCTTAATTAGTCCTACTCGGGTAATCTACTTTTATCAAAGGTTATTTCTTTACTTTCTTATGGACAGTTTCTGCGCAATGTAAGTTAATATTTCACTGGGTTTCGAAGCGTTTAATTGAGTTATTGTGTTCAATCATAAAGATCCTGTTACTTTACTACAAGCGCCTATAAATGTATTTGTAACACAATAAAGTGACATTGTGAGAAACAATTCATTTTACTATATCATCCATATTAAGATTAGTTTAATTTCTGGAATGGGTAGTGAAATATCTAGAATATCTGACGAAAGTCGCCACCGGATAGTATTTCTTCATTAACAGGGTTTAAGTTAGTGACAAATTTCAGAAAGAACGCTATGAGCTGAGTCTGCGATTTTTAAAGTTATCGAAAAGCACGAAGCAACTAGTTTGGTGGTTAATAAAAAGGACGGGAAAGCCAAGAAAAGTAAAAGAAGGTTATAATCAATATTTGCGATTGACATCTTTGCGAAAGGGGAAGAAATTATTTAAAGAATTAATGGATCTTCGTTTCTGTGAATACTTCTACCGTTCGGCGTCATCCAATTAAACAGGAACTTAAAGTGAAAATGCAAAAACGTTGCGAGATAGACGCAATACATTCATGTGTTGAGCGAGAGAGGGAGGCAATGTTTTTTCATTAGTTTTCTGTATCGAAAATATGCGATAAACTCTACAAAGGAATCGTTCGTTAATAACACAAGTTTTCCTGAAGTAAACCCCATATCTCAATCAGACAATGTGGGTATATTGTTGCTCGTTCGACAGTAAGTAATTTAACAGAAATAACACAATTCGTCAGCAACTGCCTGGACAAACGTTAACAGACTGACGTGATCTATACTGGTTTGGTGTAGGCCTTTGGCACTATCAGCTATCTCTCCACTAATATCGAAAATGTATTCTCTTGGTTTTTCTTCATTGTTTGATTTTACCTTGAACAACCGAATTTACCACGTACCTTACAGTGGTTTCATTTCAAACACATTTACAGCATCTTCAGACCTACCACAAGATTCAAATCTGGATTCTCTTCTATGTAATATTTACATCGATGCTCTCTTGTCCATGATATGTGAGGATGTTCTGGTTTATGCGAACCATATAAAAATATTTTCAAAAATTGTGTACTTCTTGGATTGTATCAAACATATATCAATAACATTCATAAGTGATGCAACGATAATATGATTCCCTTGAGTATAGAAAAATGTGTTGCTGTTACTTACTCTAGGAGTCGTAATTCTATTTCATACTCTTACGGCTTTGGCGACATTTCCATTACTAAGCAAACTGTGTTCTGTTGATATCCGTCCCCAATTTTCACATTCACATACATTGATAATGCATGTAACTCAACTTCTCGAACACTCAGCTTTGTGTTTAGATTTTGTTGAAATTTTTTTGAAATTATGTGAATACATTCTTTCTTATTAATTTATTTTAGATTGTCTATTTTGAGGTATGTTGATTTATATCTCGATTTCTTGGATACATAACCAATTTTCTTCCTTTTTTTTCTAATCGAGTGAATCTCTGAAGCAAATATAGTAAACAAGGTGTTATTAATATTTAAAAGACTTGCTTTTAACATTCAGGAACTTAGAGGTCGTGTTGTAAGAAGAACACAATTACTGTGAAGGAATAGTAAATGGAAACGATTGGAATATGCATGAATTCATTCCTATTGGACATTGGACGAACGGTGCGTGTTCTTTGGGCAGACGAGTCCAAATTTAAAATACTGGGATTCGAAAAGGAACAATATGCTTGCAGAAGGGTTGAAGAAGCGTGTAACCCGTCATGTATACAGTCAACAATAAAACATGGAGGTGGGCTCTGAGTTTGTCAACAATAAAATATGAAGGTGGCTATGGGTTTGGATATCTACACAAGTAGTTAACCCATTACATAAAATATCGCCGTTAAAAATTATTTTAATGAATTGAGCAGCTAGGAGTTACACAAACTTTAGTCTGACCATCGCTAAATTCAGATTTAAATATTATCGACCTTTGGGATTAGGTAGATCGTGTGAAACAGAAAAAGTGCCAGCTAATGCCAATTAACTTTTTGATATACTTATAGAGGAATAAAATAACATTCCACAAGAATTTCTTACAAAACTCTTCGATAGTTTACACATACAAAGGGTACTAGGAAAGTTTTGCAGTATGACGCAACAATGAATCGTAGGAAGCTGTTTGCGATTGCATCGTGGTCACGAAATGAGATAAGGGCAGTTTTGCGTTACGTGGTATAAACATAGACCAGTGCTCCGAAGAAATGACTTTTGCACTAGGTGATGTTTGTCAACATCGCACAACAACATTCAGGTGGTATAGAGGATTCCAAAGGGGAAATTTAACTATGGAGGATGCTGAGAGGCCGGGAAGACCACGAACATCCGTTAAGGGCGAGTGACCTACCAACGGATAGAGGCTACTTCAGGCCTAAACGCACCAGCGATTCGTTCGATTCTGCATGATCATTTGCACGTGGAGAAACTTTGTTCTCTCTGGGTGCCGCATCAACTGACTGAAGAGCAGATGACATGACGTGTCGGTTGATGCTAAAAAAGTTTAATAAATCCCGATCTGTAAAGAAGAAAATGTATTTTTCAAATCGAGTGGAATTTTGGAACGCGTCGTTTTGGACACACAGAAGACAGTCACAGCTATGTGGTATACTGAACAGTGCCTACCTAAAGTCATTGGATCTATGAAGAACCTGTGGCCAAAGTCAAGAATGGACACCTGGTTCCTCCATCACGATAATGCTCTAGCTCACCGCGCCAAAGCCTGCACCGGATATTTGACCACGACAGGATTGAAACTTCTCGAGCACCCTCCCTACCGTCCAGACCTTACTATATGCGACTTTGCACTTTTCCCGCATGTGAAAATGAAGCTAAAAGGGAGGCGGTTTTCCAGTGATGAGGACCTTCTGTGGGCTTGGAACAACGAGTATGTTGTACTCCCTGGTGAAACGTAGCAGAACTGATTTAAAGATTGGTTTCGGAGGAGGGAGATGTGTATTGAGTGTAGAGGAAATTACTTTGACAAAATTAAATAAACAAGCTGTATTGTAAAACTTTCCTAGTACCCTTTGCATGTATGTGGTTAGTAAAGTTTCTTTCTTACTTTCTAAACTTGTCAGTTTAATTTATCTTAAATACTTTACATTATGCTAAATATATATAAAACCAATTATAAATAGTAAATAAGTTTAGTATAATTTATATAATTTGAATATTTTTTCTACAATACTCCAGAATCTATGATCCTCATTATTTTTGATCGCATTGTATTAAGAAATTATAAAAGAACTTTATGCCCTGATTCATTTGTTTCCATTTGAGTCTCAATTTCCGTCAAATCATTCTCGACGAAGTAATTTAAAATTTATTTGTTTTTATTACCTCTGAAATTGAAATTAATACTTGAGAAGTGATACGCTGATTATTGTCACAACTTAACACTAAGAGAAATTTCTGAATGATCGTAATTGAAAAGTTGAAGTGGATAGAAACAAAATTTAATTACATGATTCAACAATATCACCTACTTGTGATTTATGGTAGTTTTAATTATTTTTAATCTTACAGACTTATTATTTATATTCTTGGAAATGCACAAAACTTAAAAATATTTAAGAATCAAAGTATCAAATAAATATTAAGTATTAGTCTGTATTTTATTACGAATTTGTAAACATATTTCGTTGCCATCTTTATAATACAAAATTTACATTAAAATAATTTTATCTGAACGTATCTAATGTTAGCTGGGTGTATTGTTCGCGAACATATGCAAATAGATCTATAAATAAATAATAAGTATCAATGTTCATCTCTTTACAGGTTAAGCAGTTAAGATTTGGCTCAAGAATGTTGCTGTCAGCAGTAGATGTGTGTTATTTGTGCTTTCAAATCGTACGTTGTTTGTTTATTATGATTCGCGGTCAAAGTCGGTCGATGTCACTTGTGAATTTCTGTAAAACACGTCACCTCGTCTTATATACAAACAATACAGATGCTTGCTTCAAACGTATTAACATTTATTATTAGATTTGCTTTGTATAAGTCAATGTGTGTACATTAAAACTGTATATAGTATACAGTATGTTTCAAAAAATTATTTGATTTCACAATAAAGAGATCTTTATTTATTTGTTAACACTGCAAGTGCTGTTAACATTCAATTTGATGATTTGAAGTCAATAGATGACCATTTTCAGTTACTAGTATGTACTAGTGAAAGGTTTTCTTGTTTATTTTTGAATAGATCTTACAAAAAAAGACTGAAGAATATAAATGTTTACAGTGTGTTCCATTTTAGACCCCAATGCAATAACGGACTTAGGTACTGAATTTGATATATTACAATTCGAAAGTATATGCGTGGAGTTATGTATATGTAATTAAAAACAATTCCAGTTTTCAAGCTATATAATTTCCATGTACGAGATTTGTTCAAAAGAAAAGGGTAAATTTTGAAATTTTTTGAAAAGTGTTTATTTATTCAGCAATATCCATTTTGTCCCCTTCAAAGTAATCACCCTCAGATATAATGCACTTATGCCAGCGCTTCTTCCAATCCTCGACGCACTTCTGAAATGCGCTTATTGGTATGGTCATCAGCTCGTTCTTCGATTCTGACTTTATCTCATCAATTGTGGCAAAACGCTTTCCATTCATTGATCTCTTCAGTTTTGGGAATAGGAAAAAGTCGCAGGGAGCCAAATCTGGTGAATAAGGTGGTTGAGGCATAATTAGAGTGTTGTTTTTGGCCAAAAAATCACGAACAAGCATTGATCTGTGAGCTGGTGCTTTATCGTGATGCAGAATCCATGACTTTTTTCAAAAATTCCGATCATTTGAACCGTATTGCTTCACGCAAACGTTGCATAACTTCCTTGTAGTATTCCTTATTAACCGTACGATCTGTTGGCAAGAACTCTTGATGCACCACGCCATTGTAATCGAAGAAAATAGTGAGCAAAACCTTCACATTTGATCGAACTTGGCGTGCATTTTCTCGGCCTTCTGTAAAGCGCTTGTACCACTTACAAACACTTTTTTGAGACAAAGTGGACTCGCCGAATGCCACAGTCAACATTTCAAGTGCCTTGGAGCACTTTATTCCATCCAACAAGCTACTAATTCAAATTGGCTGATAATGCCAACATATGACTAACACATGTGTACCAACATAACAAAAAAAATTTCGATAATCGAATGTACACAGCCCGCGGAAATTCAAAATTCACCATTTCTTTTGAACAAACCTCGTACACATTGTTTACGATTCACAACCTATTTGTTGGAAATTATAGAGAAGGTAAAAATATTCGAATTTTTAAAGATTTTTAGTAACATAAATGTACTACGCGGGTGAAGTTTCATTTCCTCCATTGTGGTCTACGTTTTCTTTTGAGTAGTTGGCTTTTCTAGTAACATGACAGCAATATTTAAGAATGCGTTTTTGTATAGCTTTGCTTAACTTTTCTTCGTAATTCTAAGTTAATTTCTAATGGATTTATTCATTCGTTTTTGAACCACATAAAGAAAACGAAAAACGTATTAAACTGTTTACCTTTTTTATTATTTTTCAACTTTAATGCGCTCGAACCCAAGATACTGAGTGTCGTTATATCATTTTTGTAATAATCTTTCGTGAGATACTCCAAATTTTGCGCTATAGAAGCGACTCGGGGTCAAATCTGAAAAATAGGTTTAGTGAGATACAATTTGAAGTCTCAATTGATCGCGAATAATTTGTGGTCTTAGTTTAATCCTGCCCAACAACTATGCCAACAATCTCCATCATAAACTGAGCTATCCTAACCTGGTACGTAGACTTCCGCGGTCGTGGTCCATGCTATCTGCTTCTGGGCTTCCGGGCTGGAACTACGTCACTTGTATATCTGCCAGTTTCAGAGCAGTAGTTGAGCTGTGAAGATGTCCTATACAAATGGGTACGAAACGTTGGCAGATATACAAGTGACGCGGTTCCAGCCCGGAAGCCCAGAAGCAGATAGCATGAGCTATCCTATTAGGTATTGTTCAATACGCTGATGACTTTTGTTCATATATCAGAACAAACATTTTAATACACTGAAAAGTAAGATGTTAGCAATTGACAGTTTACGTATTTGATTACTAGAAAATTCTTTGGAACTTTCACATCAAAAAAGAAATATGTTCTTTTCAAGATCCAAAATTCAGTCTGTTGAGTATATAAAAATTAATAATATTAAGTTTCCAGTCAAGCAATGTATTAAATATCTGGACATGTATAGTGATAACAAATAGAATTGTGCTAACCACACTAATGAGATATGTGGAAAATATTAAAATACTTTCACCCTGATGAGATGTATCATGAAAGTAAGATGGGCTTCAAATTTTACCACATTGATAAATATATACATATATATATATATATATACACATATACAACCATGCTCAAATGTATTAGACACCTTACGAATTTATGTACATACATACATATATAGTTTATATAGTTTAGTCAAGAGAGAGGTGAGGAAAATAAAACTGTTGTGAAAATTATGTACAAAGTGTTATTTGGTAATATAGTACAATTTATCAATATTTTGTCGCTCCGCCCTTAGTCTTAATGACAGCTCGCACTCGTCGAGGCATACTTGCTACTAAATTGTAACACTCTGCCGATGGTATTGCAGCCCATATTTCGCGCATTTTTGTTGATAATTCTGATTTTGACAGGCATTTATGTTCTGTGATCTTAGTTTTTAAGATACGCCACAAATTTTCAATGGGCGACAAATCGCGACTTTGTGGCGGCCAATCCAATACCTCCACTGTGTTTTCCTCGAACCAACGCATTACAGCTCCCGATTTGTGGCAGGGCGCATTATCTTGCTGAAAAATGTATTGTGGAATATCCTGGTCGAATAGTTTTAGCACAGACGGTTCTAATACTTCCTCCAACATGGCTAAATAGCGTTGGCTATTCATCCGTCCATCGCACAGGTACACTTCTCCAACACCGTATGCAGACATACAACCCCAAACCATGATACTACCAACTCCAAATTTTACTGTGGGAATGATACATTATGGTTCATAAGCTTCCCCTTGCCTACGCTGAACGTATAGCGTCCCAGGTAGTCCCCTAAGCTGCCAGGCAAAAGAAGAAAGTTAGCACTTAGACAGGATTAATTTTGTTTAATGTTACATGTAGACTGAATTGCATACAACGATAAGAATATTAGTCATGAAGATGTACTTACATACCTCGATATTTGATTCATAAGACCAAAGAATCTTCGACCACTTCTCGATTGTCCCATTTTCATGTTGTTTCGCCCATAAATACCGCTTCTTTTTATGAGCGTCAGTTAAAAGCGGTTTACGTCGCGCTTTACACCCTCGTAAACCAGCACGCTGGAGACGCCTTCTCACTGTTTGCGCAGAAGCTGTTACGCGATAACGCTGTTTCAGCTCACTGGCGAGCTGTTTCGACGATTTTTTCCTATCACTGAGAGTCAGTCTTTGTAAAATTCTGTCTTCTCTAATCGAGGTACAGGGTTTTCTGCCACTTTTTGGTCTGTTAACAAACGACCCACTCTCCTAATAGCGACTAATGGTTGTACGGACTGCACATCACGAACATTTTTTTTTGCAATTGCAGCTATTGATAACTTCTGGGAATGCAGTAGCACTATTTGGGCGCGTTCCCCTACCGGCAACTCGCGTGTTTTAGGCATTTTTCTTCAACAAATAACTGACACAACGTGAAAAAATAGGATAATCTAATTGATCTCTACCACAAACTCACAACCGCACGTTGCTCACACACTGCTAGAGTGACACTAAATTTCTAAAATCCACAATTTCCCCTTTCCACCTATTCTTTTCAATAGGGGATTAACTAGGGTATTCAAAAACGCATTTCTGTAAATACCATTAACTATTTTTACGGTTAATTTCTGTCAGACTTGGATAATACCGAGAATAAGGGTTTTTACCTGGGGTGTCTAATACATCTGAGCATGGTTGTATATATATAACTTATATTAAATCTACCGTAGACTATGCAGTATTGCGCCTATGTGTGTGAACTATAAGATCTATTCCAGCTAATGGTCTTCAGATAGAATCACAAGAACCCTCACTTTTTCTACGCTGTTAATATCTAGCAGTAAAATAGTTGTACAAGTTATAATTACACAATGAACTAAGTACGAACAGTATTTACAAGTCAACAACAGAAGATCTAACATCTAAATATTGCGTGAGTTTATCAGAAATGAGCTGAAATGCTCATTGCGATACATGGGAATGGATTTAAATATTTCTAAAGATTCAATTCATCGCATTTTGACACAGCATTTGGGACTGAGAAAGGTTGATGCAAGGTTTGTACTACACAAGCTAACTGAATTCAGTATTGTACAGACTTTATTAAAGACTCAAAGAAGGACGAAAACTTCAGGTATTCTATTATATATATATATAAGTGACGATGAGACGTGGTGTTTTCAATATGATCCAGAGACCAAGCGTCAAAGCTTTGAATGGAAGCATTCAAGCCAAGAGAGGCGGACAAAGAGCCGTTAAACGGTTTTTTGTCAGTCTTTCTTCGCTTGGATGAAGTAGTCAAAAATGAAGACAATTTTTATTTGTTTTTATGATTCGAAAGGCAAAGTGCACAAAGAGTTTGTACCAACTAGTCAAACAGTCAATGCTGTACATTATCTTGGTGTTATGAAGCATTTTTTGGCGTGTATTCATCGTGTGCGCCCTCAATATCGTGGAAATGGTAGCTGGCGTTTATTACATGATAATGGCCATGATCATGTAATAAATGTCAGCAGATAGCGTTATGTCGACGTCGAAGCTATTAAAAAGGCATCGGCAGCGATCTTGAAGGACAATATTCAAATTCAACATGTTAATTCACCGTGCAAAACGTTGTATTGAAGCCTAAGGCGACTACTTTGAATATAATAAATGAATTTTACCAAAATAGTAAGCTCTTGTTTTTATTTTAAACAAGTTCCCTTTTCTCTGAGACAGAATGTGTATAAGTCAACTACACAGTGGCATATGGGATAAGATCCCTGAGGTCAATAAAAGAGTCACATCGAAAAATCGTGTTACTTGTTCGCCTAAATTACCAAATTTGAGAATATACTACTACATTTTGTAAAGATGTTTAAAAACAGTGTTTTTCCAAATGTTCATATAAATTGTCCCAGGACTTAAGAGGCAAATGCCGTCGATGTTTTCTTTAAATCGTTGCACATTTAGAATTCATCGTCCCGTTGTTGTATGCCATTCACCAATATATTTGAGTTGTGGATCATTAAAAACTTTGAAACAAGAACGAGATATTTAAGTCACAATTGTGCACATACCGAATTAATTGTTTAAAAATATTTATGTGTTTACACATTTGTTTTACGATTCTACTTGATGTATTTTGCCATGAGATCAAGGTCTATTTTGTTTCTCATGAAATGTGTAGCGAATTATTATTATAGTTATTAAAAACATTTTTATAGCACATGTGAGTAATTTTGCATTCAAACTGTATAATGCATTATGTATTTATATCATATGTTTATACATTAATCTACATATTTTACTTTCGAAGTTTACGTGTTAAAATGTAATGTGCTCAAATTAAATGTAGGTAGATAATCGTAAAATAAAAAATAATTAAAAAATGTTAATAACTGCTACCAGGTAGTTTTTATTATTGACAGCGAACTTTGTGTAGACATATAAAGTCACAGAATGAGCGAGTACATGTCCATTTTGTACAATATGCGAAATATGCACATGAACGCAGAAGTATTCAACTTAATTGTGCAGTAAATATTATTTTGCTTCATATTTTATGCCTAATGCTTTAAGTCACGTTATTAATATTACCACATCCGCTAATACAGTAAAGTACATCACAGTGAATTTCTAAAGTATTGTTTTATATGTATGTAATGAAAGTAATGTATAAATCTAGGACGAGTTAAATGTTGAAAGCAATATTAATGTATGAGTATACACATATATGTATGAGAGGGTTCCCATTTTATTTTATTTTTCCTTCAATTTACTCTCCATTTAACTTTATACACTTGTCTAATTGATGATTTCATTGTTGGAAACGTTGTTAGAACTCGTTTTTCTGTCTGGCTGCGAGCTACTGTGTCGTTTTTTCTTTACCTCTTCTACGTCGATAAAACGATGCCCTTTCATGTCCCTCTTTATTCATGGAAACAAAAGAAAGTCACACAAGCAAAGACCATCTGAGTAGGGGTTGTGGGGCAAAGGAGTCATGCTGTTTTTAGCCAAGAAAAAACCTGTTTATGCAGGATTTCTTCCGAGCAGAAACCAAAATTTCACAGCCGTATGCTCTTTACTTAAGTCTGACATTACAAAAAACAACGAGCAGGCGAAAATGCTTTTACAAAAAAATGCAATGTAATAAGTCACATTATTCGGCGAAAGAATCGACTACACCGAACGCAGACAAGTTGTGTCACGCGCATTTAGCGGCAGAAATGCGTTCTAGGCAAGCTCTACCTACAGCGATGCCATTCCAGTTATTTTTGGGTACCCCTCGTGTAATATCAAGAAAACTAATAAATGTAAATATGTTATTCAAGCATTGAAATTAAAAAATATTGTTGTAAATTGTTTCAAATTCAAAATATGATGTAACAAATTATAAAAAGTAATTTTAGAATATATTAAGGCTAAATGGATATTTACAATTTATATGTAGACTGGTGTCAATAAACTGGAAAGATACAATGTTATTTTATGGTGGGTGAATGCTATAATGTATATTTTAATAATGATAATTCAAAGATGTATTTATATTGTTTATAAAATGAAAATAAGTACTATGCGACGTCATCTAATACAAAAAAGAAATTGGTAGCACCAGTGGCGGCTGGTCAGGTGAGGCAGGTGAGGCAGTGCCTCACCATCTAAATCTTGGAATTATAACAAGAATAATATGTATACTTTTAAAATTCTTTATAAATTAATTATCATCTTTTATTCAGAATTTATCTTATAAACAATAAGAAAATAGTTTTAAATAAACCGGCATTACAAGCAAAGTACAAATTTATCATTTCATTTTAATTCCGTGCGAATGTACGAGCGCGTATACTTGCCCCGACCAACTTCATGCTTGATCTATGTATATCCCTACTAAACACGAATATTTGAGGCCCGGCCACTCATTGCCTCTCATTGAAAATTTATAACACACTACAGCAGTCAAAAAATTCTCAATTTCTATGGAAATTACAGTAAAGTATTAGCTACATATTTAAGATAACAAAGAAGAAAAAATATTCAAAAAGTTAATAGATTTTTCTAACTTTATTGTGAGATTTTTGAATTTTTTAATAATATAGAGAGCATTATTAATAGGATAAATTAAGTATTTATTTAATGATATAAAGATGTCTAAAGGTTTACATTCTTCTTGTACAGTTTCTCAATATTTCCTCCACGCAAATAATATGTTTTAAGTTTTAACAGGAGTATTTTTATTGTTTCAAGTAGATATTATTTAGATATCAATCTGAAGCCAATTTAAACTGAGCCTCTCATCGAATCACAATCGCCGAACTACCGAATATACTCGAGGCTGACATTCTCGGCCCGAATCGCAAATAACAGCAGTTAAAGTTGGGGGAATAACAAAGTTAGATTAAATATTTTAATATTTGTTTAGTGATATTTTCAGTGATTTAAAAATTGTGAATATGGATTTAGAAAATGTAAGAAATACACAAGACATTGTAGATTTTTTAATAAGAAATACGTTCGTTGTTCTATCGGTAGAAGATCAATTATATGTCAAAAACCTTCCAAGACCAAACCCTGATTTATCAAAATCTCTTACAATACACGGTAAGTCTAACAGAAATTTCAATAATTCGTGGTATAACAAATGTAATTGGTTATGTGGTAGTATAAAAAGAAACAGATTATTTTGTTGGGCATGTATAATTTTTTCCACAAATACAGATAGTATTTGGAGTAAAACGGGTTATTTTGATCTTAAAAACTTGTCGCGATCAGTAGAAAAACATACTAAATCCAAACATCACATTTTAGCTACTTGTAAATTACATATGTTCGGAAAATATAATATCGCGGATGCGATAGATAATGTGAGGCGCAATCAAATGGAGAATTACAATAAAGAAGTTAGCCAAAATCGAGATATATTAAAGCGTTTAATTGATATTACTATATTTCTTTGTACACAGGAATTATCTTTCAGAGGACATAATGAAACAAATACTTCTGCAAACAGGGGAAATTTTAAAGAACTTGTTTTATTAACGGCAAAACATGATACCATTTTACAAAAATTCTTAGATGATAGCTCTGTATTTTTTGGTACATCGAAAACAATTCAAAACGAATTAATAGAATCAATTAATTTTATTGTAAAGAAAAAAATAGATTGTGAAATTTTTAATTCAGAATATTTTTCATGGCAAATAGACGAAACAACAGATATAACATGTAATTCGCAATTGTCTATTATTGTAAGATACACGATCGAGGGTAATATTGTTGAAAGGTTTTTAGGATTCTTTGATGTAAGTTCAGGTCGCACCTCTGATGATTTATTTAAATTGTTAACTAATATTTTTGAAAAATTTCAGTTTAATAGTAAACTAATTGCTCAAACGTATGACGGAGCAGCAGTTATGGCTGGGTATGTGAACGGTTTACAAACAAAAGTTAAAGAAATAGCTCCTCAAGCAATATTTACACACTGCCATGCACATATCTTGAATTTAGTGTTAGGAACATCTTGTAAGTCCATAACGTCTGTAAGAATATTTTTTTCAAATTTGTCAGGGTTTTCATCTTTTTTTTCCAAATCCACTAAGAGAACTCATGTGTTAAATTTAATCTGTCAAAAACATATACCATCAAACGCATCTACTCGTTGGAATTTCACTTCTAGGGCTGTTTTTACAATTCATGCGAACAAAAATAAGTTAATTGAAGTTTTTGATTTCATTGCAGAAAGTCCTGACTTTGATAGCATATCTATACGAGAAGCTTTTGGATTAAAAAATCTTCTTCTGGATAATGATTTTAATTTTCTTTTAGATACTTTTAAGTTAATATTTGGACAAACTGACGTTGTATTTTCAATATTACAAAACAAACTAACTGATGTTATTTATGCCAGAGATCGTTTACGTTTTTTGCTTGATAAGTTTAGAGAATTTCGGGAGTGTGATACATATTTCAGTACTGTATACGAAAATTCGGTGTCTGACGAATCTGTTGCACATAAAAGGCGTAGAATTGATGACGTTCCAGATACTAAACAAAATTATAGAAAATTATTTTTCGAAATTCTAGACACGTTTATTAGTCAAATTGAAATTAGATTTATTGATTTAGAAAAACTTGCTTTTTTTGATTTATTAACAGAAAGTAAATTTGAAGAATATTCGAAGGCATTTCCTCAGAGGCTCTTAAATAATTTGTTTGAACAATATAAATTTTTTGATCAAATTCAATTAAAAAATGAATTAGCTGTTATTTATAGTGACATGCAACTCCTTGGTAATTCTAAAACACCATGTGAAATGTTAAGATTTATGCACGAACAAAAGTTAGCCATCTGTATGCCAGAACTTTTTAAATTGCTAAGTATAGTAGTTACCATACCGGTAACTTCCGCGTCCGTTGAGCGAAGTTTTTCCACATTGAAACGTATAAAATCGTATGTTAGAAATACAATTGGACAACAAAGACTTAGTAACTGTGCACTAATTGCAATCGAAAAGGAATTGGTTAAAACGATGACGAGGGATGAACGATTTTATAATGATGTAATTGATTATTTTGCTAACACAAAAAACCGGAGGATACCTTTGCTATACAAGAAGTAAAATCTATTAAATGTAATTCTACGTGCAATGCCAATAAAGGAAATTCTCTGTATTTTAAAATATTTTCATTTTGCATGTAATTTTGAAATTTTGTTATTGGATTGTTGTTGATTTATATATATACATATATATGTATATATTTGTTATATTATTAAATTTTATATTATAATAGGAATGTATTTATTTTTTATTTTTAAATCCTAGAAGATTGAGTTCTTATTTTTGATTAATGTTTTTAGAATTTGTTTGATTTTTTAGAATATTTATTTTCGTTTCACAAGGGTTTGCTTTGAAACTTCGTTTTCCCTTAAAAATCGAATGGGGCGCGATATAGGGCTCAGTTCACGTCTGGCAGCCCTGTTTGTACTGGAAGCCCTATATATATATATATATATAAATATATATAAACTGTTTTTATATGTAGTAGGTATATAGAGTTTATTAATCAATTGTAAACAATTTTGAATATTTATTATTCTATCTGCCTCACCATGTCAAATACTCACGAGCCGCCACTGGGTAGCACATAAAAACAAAATAAACAAGTGAAATCGTAAATATTGGGTCTGGGAAAAAGTTCGTGGCGTTTTTTCAGTAAAATTCAACTGGTCCCCGCATGGCGCGTGGACGAATTCATTTAAACCGAATATGCTCCATTATTATCGACAATCTTTCACCATTTTTTTGGTAGATCCATGATCCCATCGGTGAAAAACTTCTGTGGTTTCTGGTCGAAAAACTGAATCAAGTAGTTTTCACAGGCTTCTTTTGAAACCAACTTAATTCCATTGAGAGAGTTCTGCAGAGATCGAAACAGATGATAGTCAGAGGGTGCTATATCCGGACTGTAAGGTGGGTGCATCAAAACTTCCCAACCAAACTCTCTCAATTTTTGACGGGTCATCAAAGAAGTGTGTGGCCGGGCGTTGTCATGATGGAAGACAACACCTTTCCTATTAATCAATTCGGGCCGTTTTCTTTCAATCGCCTGGCGTAATCTCTCTAGTTGTGCACAGTAGAGTTGAGAATCAATCGTCTGACCAGTTGGAAGTAGCTCGTAGTGGACGATTCCCCTCCAGTCCCACCATACACACAGCATCACTTTTTTTGGCGTCAATGTTGGCTTAGCGAACGCTTGTGACGGCTCACCATCCTTTATCCACGATCTTTTACGCTTCCGATTATCGTACGTAATCCATTTTTCATCTCCGGTTATTAAACGTTTCAGAAACGGCTCGATTTCATTCCGTTTCAGCAGCGCATCGCAGATGTTAATTCGGTCAATCATGTTTTTCACGCTCAACTCATGAGGAACCCATACGTCAAGCTTTTTTTTGTAACCAGCTTTGTGTAAATGGTTCAAAACAGTTTTGTGGTCAATGCCTAGCTCCATGCCAATATCGACACTGCTGATATGCTTATCTTGTTGGACTTTTTCAAGAATTTCATCAGATTTTTCAGTGATTGGACGACCGGAGCGTGACTCATCTTTCACATTGAAATTTTCAGAACGAAAGCGAGCGAACCATTTCCGCGCAACAGATTTCGATAAAGTACCTTCACCGTACACAGCACAAATTTTATCACAAGCCTGCGCAGCGTTCTTCCCCTTATCATAATAATATTGCAGAATATAGCGAAATTTCTCATTATTCTTCTCCATTTTCAAGTGCGAATAACTTTCCAACCACTGCACCGATTACAATGTTTCTACGCTCAAACTAACGTTCGGAAGGTCATCTAAAAAACGAGCCGTCGGTGGTGTCGCTGTGACTTGTTGTTCTTTAGTTATCGGCAACCAATGCCATCTATCGGGAAAAACGCCACGAACTTTTTCCCAGACCCAATATTAGCCTATACTAAAAGAAGACAATGCTCTAAACAGGGGAGAACACGATTACAGAATCAGTGACATAAATATCGCCTTTCTAAAGTGGAAAGACAATAGATCAGTTTTCGTGCTTACGAACTACATAGATCCGAGAAAGACTGGTATTGTTACTAGCACGGAACACAATGGAGCCAAAAATGAAATAGCTTGTCCTGAAGCTGTGATACAATACAACAATTCTATGAACTATGTGTACAAATTCGACCAGCTAAAAAGCACTGTTGCTATAGACCGAAAATCACGTAAATGAAAAATTGAATATTTTTTCACTTTTTAGACTGTGCTATCACAAACTCCTACATTGTGTACATGGAAGCAGCTCAGTAACAAAAATTTTCGAAGAAGTGTTTGCTAAGGGATTCTGGCACCAACTCAGGTGAAGAACTCTGAATTATGCTCTAAATGCTCCCACAATAGCTATGCATCTTCTCCTGTACAAATAAAGCGGCACCAGCCAGAGCGACCATACACACAGCATCACTTTTTTTGGCGTCAATGTTGGCTTAGCGAACGCTTGTGACGGCTCACCATCCTTTATCCACGATCTTTCTCCTCTTTTTCTCGAAGATGCGCAAAATGCAGCACTAAGAAAAGTCCGGTGCGTACTATATGGCAATGCGGCACCTGTACAGTCCCTCTTTGTATACGAAAATATATACGTGTTTTTCAGATTTTCATAGAAAATAAATTTGCTTATATATTATACTAAACATTTCTTAATGATTTGTTATGCCAACAGCCATGGTGGTTAGTATGCTAACCACCCCAATTTGTAAAAGCCCAAACGGTTTTTTCTTTTTTTACATGTTTTTCATAATAAATAAACGTTAATTAACCTAAAAATGCAATTGTTTTTATTCTGAAGTTATGTATAAGAAAGCGTGGCTGAAAGAGTTAACTTTAAAATTAAAATTCAATTAATCAATAAATTTATTAAGTTAACTAGAAAGAAAAAGTCAAGAAGCCTTATTTCTAAGATTAAAATCCCCCAAACTGCATTGTGTACAACTTGGCAAAAAATTAATTAACTAAATAATATTATTAACAGGGAGTTTTCCCTAAAAACCTTCATACGTAGGAAAAAAGTACTTTTTCATACTCTGGAGTTTGCAGTATCTACGTGAGTACCGGAACTAACACTTTCAATGAATCCTAGCTAAGTGTCTACTAAGGTGTAAGGCAGCATGCTAAGAGTAGAACGCGGAAAAGTTCGGTAGTTAACAGTCCTCTGGGGGTATTAGGCATTTATGAAAGAAAAATGCTAGAGGTTTTAAGATTTCAAGCCAGTGACTCTCATAGGGTAAAATAAGCCAGGAACATAATGATAAATCAGAGTCATCAACGAGATAAAGATGAATGAAGGTGTGAGAATTAACACCGTAGAAGAAATCTGACGGTGAGATCTGAACAGCTAGGCAATCTAAATTTTCTATGATTATCTGGTGTAATTGGAAAAAAAAACACCTAGGACTCGAAAGATCCATAATCAAGACCAGCTTCAACATACACGTACAAAGAAGTTAAAATACCACAAAGAGATATGAGAACAATAGGTAAGAATTTATGGACAGTTCAAGTAATCTTTTATGGAATATTTCTTATTTTTCCTGCACTAAGAACGTAATATTTTAACATTTTACAATCTCCTAAACAGGATCACACAAGTTAAAGTGTAGTGTTATATTCAATGTTTTAACGCCGAGATAGCGCACGAGTAGGAGCACTGGACATAAGGACCTCCTGAAGAAATCGACGGTTTTAATCTCCCTCCATGCGGTGTGATTTTAAGGTTTCTTTTTTTCATCTCGGATGTAGTGGGTACCTCTCTCAGTACCCTTCAGTGTTGGGAAAGATTAAACAACACTTCTCTTACGATGGGTTAATAATAAAGTCATGGAACACTTTACGTACACCAAATACACATTGAGGCTCCCGTGGTCGTGACAAGGCGAAAAAGATTTATGGACCCAGTTGGGCAAAAGATACTCGTTAACAAATATACTGAAACAAAAAAATATACTAAATCAATTTTTCTTAAATTTGTGAGTCAATTTTATGAAACACTGGTTAATTTTGAGTGATGTAAAAAAATTCTCACTTTAGATAAGTGAAAAATAACATCAAGTCTATGTTGATGTGAAGCATTTACTTGAAACGATCTAATAATTATTTCATATAAAAAATAAAAATCATGGTGCAATTATATAAATATAAATTAATATAATTACACCATGATTTCATCTGATTTAAAAACAAACGTTTACAAAAAATAATAAAATGAGTAAATTCATTTGTTAAGTACTGTACCTATTAGAATTTATAGGTTTATAATTTCTCGGTTTGTTTAACATAACGGTCATGTACCCTGAGAGTTTGAAATATTCTTCTATTAATAAATAACATTTACTTGTGAAACTGATATTTATAAAACGCAGTATTCACAATGAGTATTTTCGTCGTCGAATAATTAACTACGGGACGATTTTATTATAGTTAGTAACTAAATAAATATAATATTAACTGAACATTATGAGATATGTTAGAGGAGCGAATCCACCAAGCGTTAAAAATGGATAAATATGCTTGAATTTCAACTGGTTACCTTAATCGTTGCTGCCGTAGATTTTCTTTAAGAATACACGTTCGCAAGCATTGAAATACTAATTATCGCGGCTCTAAAAAAAGTATTAAACGTAAATGTACTCCTTTGTATTCCTATATCTTATTGCACACTATTTTTGTTTGATTTTTTGTATTGCAAATTAGATTTATAAAATAAATGCGACGAATACGATAAATATAGTGTCATCTGTACGTAAAATGAAGAATGAAGCTATTCACTCAGTACTGTTTTCGCTTTATCTTCCATTCCACTGTCTGCATATGTATATACTTATGCATGTTGTACATACGATGAATTAGATTCGCATATCTAACCACAATAGATTCTATTGAAATACATTTGCCAGTGGTTAATGTCATATTTTTTTATAAACACAATTTATGCAAGTTTCATTGTAGGGACTGGTAGCTTTTAAACAAAAAATGAAATACGAGGTGTGGCAATTAAATAAGTAGACTGATGTGCGAAATGTTATTTATTGCAAATAAACTTGTATTTAACTTTTATCCCCTTCAACATACCCTCTTCCCCTATCTATACACCACTGTATACGTGTCTTCCATTGTTTAAAACAGTGCTGTAGTTCATCAGTTGCCAGCCTCTTCAACAACGTTTTTGCTTTTGTTCAATAGATTGAAAATGTGTTCCCTTTAATGCACATTTTTGGGAACAAGTAGAAGTCACTGGTGTGAGATCTGGCGAATGTGGAGGATGATCTAGCACAGCAATGCGCTAGTCCGCTAAAAACTGCTTCACAGATAGGGCGCAAACTTTTGTTTTTTTTCATCACGCAAAATGTGTCTTGCTGTTTCTTTGTTAACGTTTACCATATCGATAAATAAATTTTGTTAACATTTGTTTGCAATAACTTAACATCAGGAAACGAGTCAATTTTCTGATAAATTTCAATGTCATCGGCGTGAGCTAATACATGACAATCGATAGACTTAATAAGGTAATCTATGAAAATGTTCAATAAAAGTGGTCCAAAGTTTGACTCTTGCGGTAATCCCGAAGTGGAACAGAAATGCAGAGACCTAAACCCATTACAGTATTCATAACTGTCTATTAGGTAAATAAGACTGAAACAGTTTCAGCAAAGACCTACCGATGCCAAAGGAACTTAATTTTCTTAACAGAATTCGACGATTAATCAAATCAAATGTACAGGAAAGGTTCGTGTAAACAGCGTCCAATTGGACAGCGTCAAGAGATTGTGCTATTTCCTGCGACGTCGATGTTAAATTGATTGTAGCAGACCTTTACAACATAAATACATACCGTGAATTAGAAAGATGCGGCATACTGTCATATGAAACGCACCTGTAAATTAGCATTTTAAACACTTTTACAAAAATGAAAACAACAGGTTTATAATTGTGAATATCGGAACTTTTGCTTTCTTTAATGTGATATTTTAAAAATCTTCCAGATGTCAGTAATCACGGATGTGCGGGTAGCTAAGTTGAAAATCTTACTTAAGTGATCAGCCAAGACATCACCAGTAAACAAGGAATGCCATCATTACCAGTAGTTAACTTATTCTTCAACCTCCCAATGCTATGGATTACCTCACCCAGAGAAACAGATAGTAAACATAAAGGTGGCAAATCAGAAGCAGGATAGGATCAGCAAATTTTGGTAGAAAAATATTAGAAGAAACTATTGCAAATACGTAAAAATACTGATTGATCTATAGCTTTGGTATTTGAATGGTCCCCTTTCTGAAACACTTGTGTAATTCTAGTAATTTTCAGTTATCCATAAAAGTTGACCATTGAAAATATAAATGGAAAATAACAGTAAGAAATCTGCAGTCCCTGACAAAAGACTAGGCAAACCATCATGTCCGTAGGTCATAGATGAAGCAACTTCGAGATCGTTTACAAAGATATTCAACAAAAGGGGGGTCGAATGGGAAACTTGGGAAATTTCTGAGGAGATATCGAAGAGATTAACTAAGAAACCATTATAATGAATGCAGACAGAACGACATTGTAGTTAGAAAGGAAACAACTTAGTATGATTAGGAGTAAAGCCAAGAGAAGTGAACTTAGAAATCAAAATGTCATGGCTTATAGTGTTGAAAGCTTTGCTGAAGTCCGTATATATAACATCAACCTGTTGATATCTATTAAGTTGTTCACTGATGAAGTGAGTAATCTCGACCAGTTTAGTAATAGTAGATTTGGGAATAAGTCCATGCTGACTAGTTTATCACAAAGAACAAGTTCGAATATTGGCAAAAGTTGAAAACATACTGATAAGTCTATAGTTATTGATATCTGAGCGGCTCTCTTTCTTAAACACTGGTGCAATTCCGCTAATTTTCGATTATTTGGAAAAGTTGACCTTTGAATACATAAATTGAAAATAATAGTCAGAAGTATCTTGAGTACTTCGGCGCAGTCCCTGGCAAAATGACTAGGCAAGCCATCATGTCTACAGGTCGTAGATGAAACAAGTTCTTTGATAAATGCCAAAATTTCTCCAGTTGTAATTAAGTCTATTATTGATTGTCCGGATTAATATCTTTATATTCAAAGTTGACGTTAGTTGATCTTGTACCGTACGAGTTACAAAACAAATTGGCAAAGGATTCCACCATCTCAGATGGCTCATTTGCAAGGTTACTACTGAACAATAAGCAGCTCCATATCATAGTGGAACCTTGTTTAAAATTAATACATTTCCAGAAACGATTAGGTTTGTGTGCAATGTCATTTGCAACGAGAACTCATTTCTGTGCACATCCCGCCTTGACTTTAACCGAAGCACGAAGTCTTGGAAGATTCATTGAGATGAGCTGTAGATCTTGTACGTTTCCATTTGTTTAAGTAAAACTCTTTTAATTTTAGGATCCTTATAATAATAATAATATATTGATGTATATGTACATACACACGTCATTACATAATATAAATAAATGAAAACACAAAAACGAAAACCTTTGTGGCTCACAGTTAATACGCAACCAAACACGTTAAAACCCGCAAGATTTATACAAAACACAGTAACAATGAAAACATAAAAACACAAAAAAGGCAATGTCAAAATTTATATATCAGAAAGTCATTTACTGAATAGAAACAGTTCTCCACCAGCACTGTTTTTATAAATCTTTTGAGACTAATCCATGGTAGGCTCCTAAACCTATAAGGCAAAGCATTGTATATCTTCATGGCCATGTAATTTAAACTTAGCTGACTTTTCCCAATGCGATGATACGGTATGACCAAACTACTCTGGTTTCGTGCTTCATATTCGTGAAAATCATCATTTTTACAGAACTTATTTGGCGACTTATGAACAAACTCCAGGCAAGCAAGTATATACAAGGATGGGAGGGTCAGTATTTTGTGTTTTCTGAATAGATTTACACAACTTGTAGTATTAGATACACCACTAAGGGCTCTGATTGCACTCTTTTGCATCCTGAAAACCGCCTCAGCTGCGCCAGACGCGCCCCACATCAATAGTCCATATATGGCCCTTCCCTGAAAATTTGCATAGTACACAGACCTAGCCGCCTCAGACGTAGCCACTAGTTTCACTATTCGTGTAGAGTATATTGCTGATGCCAGATTGCGACACAAGTTATTAATGTGGCACTCCCAAGTCAGCAGGCCCAGAAACTTAATATTCACTTTGGGTTCCCCCGCCACTCCCCTTGTTATTATTGACAGCTGTTGGGTTTTATCATAATTACTTTCATAAGATTGCTACTAAACCACTCGCTTGCCTCCCCCAATGCAGTCTCCATATAAGCCTCTGCAACTTCCCTGCACTGAGCACGCACTATTATGGACGTATCATCTGCAAACTGGGTGACATTATGGGGCATATCATTGAGGTAGATTAGAAACAGAAGAGACCCCAATATTGACCCCTGTGAAACCCCCCGATCAATTGGCGCTGCGTCCGAGAGCCGATCATTCCAGTATACCTTCTGTCTTCTGTTTGCCAAATACGAACCGATCAGCTCATTTGCTTGTCCTCTCACTTCATACATGTTTAACTTTCCCAGAAGTATCCCATGGCCCATGGATGTTGCGACCTTATTCAGGTCGCAACATCCCATATAATATTACTATTAAATAAGGGAGGATAGTAGCGAAAATAATTTTTTTCTTAAAGGGATTGTACGTTGAATAATTTCATAGAGATTATTATGGAAAGCAGTTGAAGCTTCATTCAACATTTACAATGTTACCAAAAAACGTCCAATCAATGGAAATAAATGTTCTAAATCGTAATCGGATATTTACATTTGACGATTTATCGACGTACAGTTGTATGAAAATTTTCGTAACTGACTGTATATTATCGTCCGTAAGATTGTATGCTTAAAAATGCAGAAACTGTATTTATATCATTCACTGTCAACAACTTAATTCACCAGAACAAAAGAACAAGAAAATTAGATTCGTTTGTGATTAACATAGATTGATCAATCAGCGAATTTGCTTCAATTTTATCATGCATTACTTAGCATTGTTGATTATATTGTAAATATTTATATGGACATTGAAAAAAATGTATGCAGAAATTGAATTTTTATTATATTACGTATCAGTTCTTAATATTAAATTATATAATTACTTTCATAAAAATGTGTTAAATAAATTAATATTGAATTAAATTAGAAACGAGGATAACGTCTACGCGATAAAATACAAAGTGTAAGTCACTGCTTGTAGTTCCATTTCAGTGACTTAAGTTAATTTTTTTCCTATTGCTCATTATACAAGATAATCACTTCATGTATCATGTTATGATTACGACGTTCACGAATATAAATTAAACTCAACTTTAATTTTACTCCGGTAGTTCTTGTCAAGCGCACAATCAATCTTTGAAAAAGAGTATCACTAACCAGTTGTCTATTGTTTTACATTTCTTTCTTGGCGAATTATTGAAAAGACTTTTCGGTTTGATCGTTATGAGACTAATCACCTCATCGTGTTGCCTCCACGACTTTTAAATTAGTTACTTGTGTAGTAGTGCATTTAAAACTTACTTTCGATTTTATTCTCGGTATGGTGAAAATAACCTTCAACTTGACCTTTTTGAGCGCCGAAACAACTATAAATTTTATTTTCAGCAGATATTTCAACATGTACAACGTATGTGCATGAACTTGTGCACGCGGTCGTTTAAACGAAGTAGGTACCGAAAAAAATGTGCGCCAGAGCCTACATATTTACATTTCTGTAGATTCGATGCGTGGAATAATAGTTGTATGTCGCAACGTTGTGACCGTATTTATGGTCATACTATTTTGAATATTAATAGACTTTGCTATTGTGTGAAACGCCCAGAATTTGATTATGTACACATAACTTTTTAATAATTGATATTTATACGGACAAGTTAGTGTTTTTTGGTTATGTTCAACAAGTAAAATACATTAAGTAATTATAATATTGACTTAAAATAGTAAAAGGAAGCAGTTTTATTGCAGTCCGAACCTTCAGTGTTTATTAATTATTCGAAATGCATGGACAAATATTTTATTAAAAATATGTTTACGTATTATTCAAATTCGCAGACTGATAATCACAGGTAAATTCTACTTTGAAGCCAACATATCTGATGGAACTAAACAAGCATTTAAACTGGGGGAACGCCGTAATTAAAATAAACCTAAATCAACTACAGGTGTATGCGAAATGCTTCGAATTTTTTGATATTTAAGAATCGAGATACAAGTTTTTTGCATGCTAACACGTTTTGTTTTTTTCATGTGTACATATGTCAGCCGTCTACAACCCGAGTTCAAATCCATAGATACATATGTGGGTTAAGTGAAAAGTTTCTCGACGTTAGGCTGATGAAGTGCGAGAAAACTTCGCCATAATAATAGGAGCTTTATTGCCCAACAAGTTGGGACCTAATTATAGGACAACAACCAATATTTCAATAGATACGAAGAAAATTCAAGGAAAAGACCAACAAATCAAGGCAGCCAAATCATTAATTAAATATTGTCTCTCTCATTTTGTTGGCGATACTACACATTGCATTTTTGGGAGTCAGCGTAAGCAGCTGATCTTAGGTACAGGTATTCCAAAAGTACAATCATTTTTGGATTGTAGACGGTGAACATTAATAATATATTTCATAGGAGGTAACTGCGATCCACAGTGTTATTAGGCTCATCAGAAATCTTATACAGAAAAGTCTCGTCGGGAAGACCATGAAACCATATCATGCCAGGTTAACAGGTCAAACATTAGACAGTCCTTCTCAGGATCAGCACCATTCATTTTGGAGGAAAGTCAAAGTTTGGATACATATTAAAGTTACTTAGAACAAACGCTCAGTTAATGGATTTTAGTAATTTAATATCGTTAAACTAACAAGAAAACCGCATAATAAAACCAAGTGACCATTAGGGCGATCATTAGGGCGAACAGATTTAATATGAAAAATTCTAATTTTAATCGCTTTATACATCATAAATGTAATCCATAAGCTTTTGAAAAAATTTCGCACTTTTACGATGCTTTTAGCATTGTAAAAGATCATAATTATGTACAACTAGTAACCCACCGTGGATTTTCATTTAACAACTATCTCCATAATGCAATTTATAAAATACTAGAAGGATTCGAATTAACTGTCTCTGTGGTCAAATGGGGAGGACGGATTCCCGGAGAGAATGAGATCGTGGGTTCGAGGCCCACGCGGAGAACAGAAATGTTTTCAAACATTTCCGCATTTCAAGAACGATATATAAAGCGGTTAAAATTACAATTTTTCAGTTTCCAATCTTAAAAGCGCATTATATGCAGATTTAATATGAGTTTGATTAGTAAATTCAGAATAAAAAAGGTACCAAGATTCCTAATCTCTCATCTTTCTTAACAGAAGATTATTATTAACATTATATGCATACCTAATGGGAGAAGGAACACATGTATATGAGTAATCTCGTACGTACACTTCCGCGGTCGTGGTCATACTATCTTCTTCTGGGCTTCTGGACTGGAACCGCATCATTGGTATATCTTCAGGGTTCAATTACTGCTACTGTCTGTTACACTGAAACTGTTTGAGCCCTGAAGATGTCCCATACGAATGGGTACCAAACGTCGTTAGTTATACCAGTGACGCGATTCCAGCCCAGAAGCCCAGAAGAAGATAAGATGTATAGGAGATAAGGATACATATCTCCATGTTGGGATTCAGTTTAAAACAACTACATCAATGAAACAATCAGTCGAGGCTATCCTTAAAATGAACAGTCACCAATGGTTTTGATATTGATATAAATTTTAATATCATCAGCATAGCTAATAACTGGCCAGTTATGAAACATTAGCAAGTCTTTAATAAATACATTAAATACTAAAAATCAAGGTTCGCATCTTGCAGAACACCTGAGTTAAGACCAAATTCATCGGAAGAAAAGTCATTGTAGAATATATATCTGAGATCGTTAAGCAGAATTTTGTTAAATCCAAAGATGAAGGAATGAATCTAATATTATTATGTTGGTTTTTTCAGACTTTGTCACTATCGCTAGGAAATGTGTCTCTCAACTGTAATATTTGTGAATGTATGCTTGGCAAGACGCAGCTGATATCACGACATTATCTACCATAAAACAGTATTTACTATAAACTTTTTGTATTATGTGTAAAGATGCTTATCATTTCAAATTGTTCTTTCAGTTGTTCAAATATGGATATTCATCAGTTCATAAAATTTTCTATTGTTTATTCATAAATTTCCTAATGTTGCTTTTCTGATAACTGCCTCTTGTATATTTCTGTGCGTGAGAAATTGTTCTGTTCTAACAATTTTGCCTGGTTTCTTTTAATTTTTGAGTTGTGTATATTTTTCTACTTTTTCATGTTTTATATATATTGTAGGTTTTCTTTAATTTTGTATTAACAAGTAAAGCTTATTTCTCATAATTTGTCTACCTGTATTTATTGCCCTGTCCTATCTGCTTTAATCTGTCTAAGCGATTTCTTGAATTCCTAATTGCTGATACAGTCTTAGAAACATTAAAGAAGGCGTGCAGTGTCTGGTAATTAAATTAGCCTACTCTACAATTTTAGAGTTTTAACGAAATAAAATCCAAACACATGAAATTGAATACTCATACTCTATATTACACATTCTAGTATAGATTTGAAGACATATTTGAAACTGTTGAATATATTTGTTTCAATATTTGGTCAAACCTTCCTTAGCTTGTATGACCGCTTGAATTCGCTTCGACATACTGATAATACAGGCTTTTATGGTGTGTTGAACTTTCTCTTTTCTTTCCAGGCTTTTTCGATATTTTTCTTAAAGCGCGTAAATTGGGAGTTGGGGACGAGTGAACAATAGATTCAAGAATACTTCAAACATTCTCGATTGGATTGAAGTCCGTTGAATTTTCAGGCCGGAACAGTACTGGTATAGAGAAATCATGAAAATCGTTCTGGACAGACTTCGCCATATGGCACAGAATCATTTTGCATAGATATGGAAGGATTTTCCTCTGCATCTAGTGAAGTAATAAAGGGCATCAGAACAGTTTCTATTACATTCTTGTACTGATACTAGTTCATCGTCATTTCGGCAGTATATGGGATGTTCAACGCTTCCCCTCTCACAAACTTAATAGAATCTACAACTATCATACTTCGAGTCGTGATTTGTCACTGAATAAGGCCTGTGATTGAGAATTAACAGTAACAAACACGTAATATAAGAACACAAAGGCTTTTCTTCACTCTTCAACAGTAACACGTTAAAGCATCTTGGCACACGATAGGCACTTTTTCGTCATTGTTTCTATTAAATGCAGTTTGTTGCAAGTCAACGACAACTTAATACAGCAACCTATAATTGAGTTCGAAAATTCCGCTCTCATACCTTTATATTAAAAGGCTGCAGAAGATGTAACAACTCTCTGACGGAAACTCATTTGTTTTGGAAAGCAATGTTAGTAATTTTCTATCTTCCCTTAAGGTGATTTTGCGTGGCCGGTGTTAAAGGCAAATTTTCTTCGTTAATTAGCAATTTTGCCATTATTTTGCTTTTTTAGCAATTTCTCTTAGAGAATACAAATCAGTCTCTAATAAAGATTCTCTTGTAATTTTTTACTGTTTGTAATATCTTTAGTCTTGCTCATGCCGCATAAATTCGTTATAAAAATATAAAATTAGCGCGCTACTAATCTAACTATAAGACACTAAACTAAAACCGGTGAATACGTTATCATAAACACACTCTTCGAGGGTTCTAATGATTCTGAATAAACTTTACTTGTATGAACGCATTATACCACTACTATATACCTTCCTAGAATTTAGCGAACACAGCTAAAGATTATGAGTTCCGTAGGGGATTATCGACACCGAAACTTAATACTATTAGTGAACAAAACAGATATACGAATATTATAGGTAGAGTTTATGTATTTACGGGAAAGAACAATAATATGTGTTTAAAATATATAGCTCAGACTTGGGCTAATTTAATTATCAATTACTGTACTTCAAGAAATATAACGTGAAATACAAGTATTTCACGTTTTTAAATAACCACCGCTGTCTGATTTCCTCTATTATGTAGACTCAATTACAAATAGAATGGTAGTGATCAGAAGATAACATAATTTGTCCACTAAAAGTTAATTGCTTTTGGAAAATAAACTAGAAATAAATTGACTTATTATTACATTACAGGAAATGGACTTATTTATATATATCAAGTTGACTTCTTAGTAGTTAATTTACATAACTTGAAAGATCATCTAAAAGCCTTTTTCTATCAATTAAATACATAGAAAATATCTGAAATTCGTAAAAGATTATATAAAGCGTGCAATCTACTTATGTATACACAGTCATATGCACGAAAGTAGCAGTGGTTTTAAATTTCCTGAAATATCAATTTATACGTTAAATAAAAGAAATTCAAGTTTATTGAACTCTTTATTTCAACATGTTATTATACATAACTATAACAATAAATGAATAGGTTTTTAATACCAAAGAGAAAATAAAACTAATCCGGCACGTAGACTTCCGCGGTCGTGGTCTATACTATCTTCTTCTGGGCTTCCGGGCTGGGACCGCGTCACAGACACTAGCAGTAGTTGAGCCCTGAAGATGTCCCAGAAGAAAATGAAACTGTTTATATTCTAGGACAAACAAAATAATTGTGCATTAAAATAGCAGTCATGCCAAATTACTAACCAAATGTCATTTTTACTTACTTAATTGGAATGACACACTTAATATTTTGTTGCTTGACCTTTATTATTTATCACCTCTTGACATCTGTGGGGCAACGAGCCTACATATCTCTGCTGAAATTGATTGCTAATTACCTTGGCATATTCTCCATAGATCGTCAATATTTTGCGACCTAGCAGCAGATACAGTCTTCTTCAACTTCACCCATAAATTTTCAATGAAGTTTAAGTCTGATGATTGTACCGGGCAACCCACAACGCGAACGTTATTATTTTCGCTTTACGGGAAACATGCTTCGGATCGTCATTCTTCATATACAATCATCTTAATGATATTTCTTTCTCTGTACGTGGTAGAAGCATAGTTTGTAATATGTTCATATAGACATCAGCATTCATTATGCCTTTTATCTTGTATAAAAGACCTCCGCCATATCACGAGAAACATCTCCACAGCATGATGCTTGAGCCTCCGAATTTTTTTTTTTGGCGTACTGGGGTAGAAATGCTGTCAATGGTGGTCTTCCTACGTGTTGTTGGTATGCACTGGAATTAAACAAAACTATTTTCAATTCATCCGACTACAGTACATTACGCTACTTTTTTTCGTTCCACTGTACGTGTTCATGAGCAAACGACAATCTACTTTGTATTTGCCTTTTATTCTTCCTAGACGTTCTTGCACTCAATTTTCTTTGAGTCAATCTTCATTTAATGGTAGAGGTGCTTATACAAAGGTATAACTCACTTTTAATTGCAGTTGAACTTATGAACGTTATCTTCTTAGCACAGCTTATAATATTTCTGTTTTCTTCTCTAAAGCTAGTTTTCCTTTTTGCACCACGATTTTCTTTCACTTTTCTCCAATTCTTATTCGTGTTTGCCATCATTTTCGCAGAATATGACAGCGTATTTTGTATTAACTTGTAAGGTTTTGCCTCTGTTAAGTAGATCGAGTATAATCGCTCTTTTTTCCGACGAACAGTATTTTTCTCGGCCCATATTACAACAGAAATGGATGATTAAAAAATTGTTTAATTAATCCGCAGCAGACAGAACTTTATACGTCTGTGTTTAGTGTACCCAGTTATGGTACTGCTTAATGCATAGGCAAATAACAACGCATGACTAGAAAACTCAGTAGTTTCCCCTCATATTCGGTACTTTACCGGAAACCATATATTCAGGGATTTTAAATAATTTCAATATAGCTGCATCAGAATTGTCTGTTGTAAATGTTATTTATAAGTATTAATTTAGGACTGCTACTCGCATTTTCGTGCACATGACTGTACATACATACATATATGTAGTTGTACTTGTATGCCGTCTCAACGGAAGATTGGTGTACGTTGTTTATATTTTGCCTCATTCATAAAGTAACACAAAAACGAAAAATTTCCTTTTTCCTTGATTAGATAATTCACTGTATATAGCAATAAGGCTTGGAAAGGTCTTAAAGAGCTGGTTTCGACCAGAAGAAATTGCTGTAAATGAAAATATAAAGAATAGTAAAGAGAAATTGAACAAAAACGAAATAAAATACGTATAGTGCAGTTCTAAGTTTTTAATAGTATCTAGTGCAATTAATAAGGCATAACAATGAGAAAGGAAACTTAAATTACATTTAAATATAACTTCGTTCAATAGGATTAAAAGTAATTTCAAGGAAAAAATAAACTGTACATTGAAGAACTTTATAATTTAAGTATCAAGTAACAATAAAGTATATTGATTGATTCATTTAAAATATTTCTGTGATTAATATAGGAATATATATATATTGCCAAGCTTTCTATTCGTAATAGCAGTTGGACGACATTGTTAAAGAATGCAAGAAATGAACTAGGTCATGCAACATTAGTTATTGGAAAATATAAAAAATAAGTATCGCAGAATTATATTACGCAAACGATAATAAAAGAAAAGAAATGAATGGAAATATTTTATAACTAATACTGCTGTGAAAGAAAACATAAACTAGAATATAAAATAATACATAATAATACAAGCTATTCTTATGAGGAAATCTCTGTTAGATTGATTAAAATGAATACCACAACAATGTGCTTAAAAATAATACTAAAGATGATATTTATGTGAGAATAAAAATAACGCAATACGTACATATAGACTGATTTAAAATATTTTGGAAAGGAATGTGGATATTCAAGCAGCTGTATCATAAAATAGGAAATTGTTGTACACACGATTTTGTTAATAGACTACGTTTCTCTCTAATATTATTATTAACTGCTATCATCTTTAATTTGAACATGGAGACTTCAACTTTTTCCGATTTTTAGAAAATCACTAGAATCGTTCCCGTTTTTAAAAAAGGTGATAGATATGCCGTGCATAACTATCGACCAATTAGTATTCTATCCAACTGTGCTAAGATACTTGATTATATACTTCGTCGTAAACTTAATAACTGCTTGAAACCCTTCATTTCTCTCCAGCAGCATGGTTTTATTGTCGGCTGATCTACTGTCTCCAACTGTCTCCAAAGTGGAAATAACGCAATGTATTAGTGAATCAATGGACAACAAGCAACAGGTTGATGTCATTTACACTGATTTTGCGAAGGCTTTTGATACAATTAATCACTCGCTATTACTTTCTAAGTTGGCCAGCTTTGAATTGTCTCAAAACATAATTAATCTAATTGCTTGTCATTTGCACAATAGAATTTGCTATGTATCGTATAATGGGTTCCCCTCAAATATACACAGCGTGTATTCTGGCATTCCACAGGGATCTACTTTGGTGCCTTTACTATTTAATGTAGTCATAAACAACCTCTTTCGACGTCTGACTTACAAAGACTTAGTATACGCCGACGACCTAAAAATTTTCTCTAATATTCGCTAATGCTGACTGACAGATTTTGCAACATGATCTTGTAATAATCAATGATTGGTGTATGCAGAACGATATAACTGTTAATGTTGATAAGTGTGCGGTAGTTACTTATGTTAAGTTTAATAACTCCATTATTCGACAGTACACTGTTAAAAACACCACCATCTTAAAAGTCGGGGTTTATGGATCTTGGGGTTATGTTTGACTCCAGATTGGTGTTTACGGACCACGTCACTGCGGTATGTGCTTCGGCATCTCTTATAAGATAAATATATAATAATATATATATATATATATAAAACAGTAGATAGCTTTTAAAGACTTCATTGTTTTTCGAAGTTTTCTCCACGAAGATTAATGCACTTTTGCATGCACTCGAACCAACTCTGGAAGTAATTGTTCTACTCGTTTGATAGAGTCAAAATTGCGTTTTCGAAGGCATCCTTCTGAGGATTGGAACCTTTGACCACGCAGTCCGTTCTTGAGTTTCGGAAAGATAAAGAAATTGTTGGGACTTAGATCCGTCCAACAATTCGACGTTTCGTTACATTAAAACTCAATTGTCTTGCGTGCTGTGTGCGAACTTGCATTGCCTTGGCAGAGGATGATTCGTTATTCGAGGTTGGTTTTTCGAAGCTCAGCGATGACTTACGGTACACAAATGGTTGTATACCAATCGGCAGTAACAGTTCTTTGATCTTGTTAATCGAATTGTTGCTACATGACTTGCTTTCGAAGCAAATATCGCGACCATCTTTTTGGAGACACTTTGAGAACGGATGACTTTTATCGGCTTCCCTTCATCTTGGAATATCCAAACAGACGACTGCCGTTTTCGGATCGTCGCTACGACTAACCCATCCACATTTGAATTCTCCATACCAACGAGAAATTGTTGACTGATGTGGTGCTTCATTACCGAAAACAGAAACCTACTCGGTGAAGCATTCTTGTTTAGGTAATTTTCTTCGAAAATTACAATAAATTATTCCGCAAAAATGTTTTCGGTTTAATTCCATTTTTCAACTAATCTGTCAACTTTGACATCTCGTTGTAGCTACAACCATACACGTATCGCATTGAAATTTTGGATTTAGTTTAACTAAAGGCGGAGGTTAATTTTTTGTACTGACGTTTTATTAGTGGCGCCCTCTATATATCACTATGGAAAACTTAAAGAATATCCCACGTAGTAAGAAAACACAATTGCGTTCACACTGTTGAAGTTTCTAGCAGATCTAAAAGGAAATCTAGATTTGTAGAAGATATATGACAGAGAAAGTTTAAAGTCAAAATTAATCACCCCATCCTTCCAGGAGATTAATTCAATTTCGGCATTATAGTAATATAGAATCGGATTGGCACATCTACTACATATAACAGGGCACTATTGTATTTCATTTTTCTCACACTATTCTGAAATTACTGCAGTTATTCGCAGTGTTATACAATCTTTCAGCGTATCTACTATGTTATTTTCTTTTAACTCATCAACATATTTAACATTCTAACAATTAAATTTCTCCACTAAGTCGTTTATATAAATGCTAAATAGTAGAGGGCCAAGATTTGTGCCCTGAGGTACAACTGACAGCATAAGAAAACCGAAGAAAATCCGTTCTAAGAAAACGTAACAGGTTTTTCCCGTTATAAAGAGTGTTTCAAATTTCGCGGTTTCTCTAAAGAATAAATAAAACATAATTTGCATTCGCTATCAAAAGTTTTATATTAGTAATTGAAGTATCAGTCATGACACTTATATGCGAAAAATAATATCTGCCAAATGACCGCCTCTTGCAGCTCCACAGACGTCTAATCTTTTGTTAAAATTTTCAATGACATTTTGACATAATTGAGGTTCTATCTCTCCAATGACACGAATAATTTTATCTTTCAAAGTAGGAATTTATTATGGATTGTTTTTATAAACCTGACTTTTCACATAACCCCAAAGAAAATAGTCTAGCGGTGTCAAATCACATGATCTTGGTGGCCACATCACCGTTTCTTGAGATTACACGTACAGGAAATTTTTCTCTCAATAAATCAATTGATTCGTGTGTAAAGTGAGGTATAGCTCCCTTCTGTTGAAACCACATATTCTCTCGATCAACATTCGGTTATCATTCCACGATATCGATCACAATTGACAGTTACAGCTTCACCAGCAGCATTTTCAAAGAAGTAAGGCCCAATTACACCACCTGACCGCAATGCACACCAAACAGTAACTCGGTTAGGATGCATAGGTTTCTCATTCGTGGATTTCCCTCATCCCAGATACGGCAATTTTGGTTAACATCGCCACCAAGTTCAAAATATGTCTCATCGGAAAATATTATTTTTTGAGAAAAATCAGCTGGTTGTTCTTTGATGAAAATTCGGTTATCATCCGACGATGTCGACCACCATTGACAGTTACAGCTTCACCAGCAGCATTTTCAAAGAAGTGAGGTCCAATTACACTACCTGAGCATAATGCACACCGAAAAATAACTCGTTTAGGATGCATAGGTTTCTCATGAATAATTCGTGGATTTTCCTCACCCCAGATACGGCAATTCTGTTTATTAACATAGCCACCAAATTCAAAATGTGTTTCATCGGAAAACATTATTTTTTGAGAAAGCTCAGCTGGTTGTTCATTGACGACATTGACAAACGAACAACGTTTTAAATGATCTAATGGCTTCAGTTCCTGTGTTATTCGAACCTTATCTGCCTTCAGAGCTAAATCCTTGTGTAAAATACGCCATGTTGTTGATCCACTAAGTCAAAGTTGTTGTGAACGTCGTCTAATGAACATTTCAGGATCTTCAGCAACACTTTCACGAACTAAACCAACATTTTCTTGTGAACGACCACTACGACTGTATTTTTCACTTTTTTGATCTTCCACGGAACCGGTCTGTTAAAATTTTTTAATAATTCGACCAATAGTTCTTTCAGATGGACGATATGTAAACCATAAAAATCACGTAATTTTTTAAAAATTCTTTTCGCAGAACGCTGATTTTCATAAAATAATTCAACAATTTGAAAGCATTATTGTACCGTGTACGAAGCCATTTTTATAAATGTCATACATCACACTTTTTAAACGCCCACATACACAGACAAATTCAGTGCGCCATCTATACTTAAAAAAACCGCGCAATTTGAAACATCCTCTAACATACATATGGTATATGACCACATTAATCTTATAGCGAACCCAGTATATTCTAACTCAACCAGAAACGGTGTACAGTCTATTATTTAATTATCATTATGATTCTGAAAATGTTGACATTTTCTTAAATATTATTTACAAGGCAGTATTTTTTAGACAAAATAAACATTCATTTCTGTTAACTTCTATAGATCAAAATTTCAAGAAATTTATTTTTGCATACAAAACTGTATATTGTATTGTACAAGGATATCCTAGTTTTATAAAATTCGTTACCTTGAAATGATGCAAATATATGGTTAAAATTTTAATATAAGTAAAATAATATAAAATGAGTTTTTTGTTGAAACCTTGAATAATTCACATTGTCAATCGAATGTATCAGAAGCACATGTTTAATGGATCGCGAATTCCATTTTTTCATATTAGAAAAACTCTTATATGTATATTTTTTCATAGTTTGGAAGTTTTAAAAAGCAAAGGCACTTAGGACATTAGAGAGGCTTGTTCATTTCGTTAGTAAAAACGAGATTTTTTTTACGAAATTAATTGATATTTCGATGAACTTTACACGCAAAAGTCATTTAGTTACCTTATATTAACGTTATTATTGGTAGCATCAATATTTTTTGTATAAAGTATCTGCCAATTTAGTATATCGTCTATAAGAATTTAAATGTATCAATTCAATTAAATATTGAATATTTTTACGCAACAGCTTTTTGATGTAGTTTATTAAAGAAATTCCAAATATAAAAGCAGTCCAATTCATAGATATTTAATGAAACATATTGAATACATCGCACTTTATTTTTATTATATTAAAAGATTTGTAATTCTATACTTACTTTATAATAAAATTATACACTTATTACAGTGAATAACTTTTGATTGAAATATGGCAGATGATAATAATAATAATAATATTTTTACTGTCCAACAGACAAGCCATTTAAAGGACAAATTAAAAACATTAGGTACAGCGTACAAATATTAAATAAACTAATTTAAATATATATGAAAATTAAAACATACAATAATAATAAATGAAAAACTAAGAACTTAAGTATATATTTATAGACAAAAAAGAAAAAAAAAACTGTGATGAAACTGAAGTTGTGCCACAATCTCTTCAACCACCGATATTATTTCTTATGAAAGGGATCTGGAAACAACCTATTTGCATCCCTGCACATGTGAGTAAGCGGAGCTTTCAATACCCTCGGAAGAAATCAAAAGACCGAGTGCAATGAGATAATAATAATAATAATAATAATGATAATAATAATAATAATAATAATAATAATAATAATAATAATAATAATATTTTTAACCACCCAACAGAGTACTCCTATAGGGTATACAAACCAAAAATTACAATTACATTGATATGTAATACATATAAAAAACTCAAAAATACAAAAAAAAATGAATAACAAAATAATAGAACTGAATGTAAGTTAAATAAATAAATAAATCAAATTAAATCCAATCAAACACCGCGACGATGTAGTTGGTTGAAATTCTTAGCTGCGTGCGTAAGTGGAGCCCTAATCAGAATGTTGGTTCTTGGCGTTCCCATTGCCAAAGGATCACCGAACCTCGATTCCAGGTGTGAAACCGCAAAACGTATGCCAGCCAACAGCTCTGGCGCATCAATTTTCCCCGAAATAAAGCCAGACATAAACGTAACACTGACATTCTGCTAAGGACTAAAAGCCATGACTAAGTAGAAGTTCCCCATAGTCAGTGTCGTGTCCCAGATAAAAACCATTCTCTTTGAATGATAAGTATTTCACAAACTTTCTCTGCACTCGTTCCACGGCATCAATTTGATGCCATAAGATGGAACCAATAGACCAACCTGAGGCAATACAGATGGGGCATCCACACCATTGTCAATCAAGTTAACAAGAAATTTCGCACTGGTAGCATCCCTACGACAAGATAGAGATCGAAAGCAATATCTAATCAATAACGCCTCATAATCAACTCCCCTCAGTGGGTATGCACCATCAAGCCGGTAAGATAAATACTTTAGAAATATTTTCTGAATTCTCTCCAGAGACAAACTCTGATAAATGTAGCACGGATACCATCTTACCGAGGCATATTCAAGCTTAGTTCGAACAAAAGCATAATATAAAACCTTGAGAGCAGAATTATTATTGAACTATCTGCAAAAACGCACAAGGAAACCAAGGGCACGTGATACCAAAGCACATATAGTGGTAAAATGATCTGTAAATTCCAATCTGGAGTCAGATAACGTATATCAGAAATCTTTTCTTATCTGACTATACAGGACGTTTACGAAACATGCGTCAAAAATTCAGGGGATTATTTTTTGGTCTAAATTAAGATTTTTTATCCTTGGATGATTTTGCTTCGAAGATACAGGGCGATTCATATTTGAGAGCTTCGATAATAAAAGTTTAAATATTGTACGAAAGTAAGAGACGCAATCAATTTTAACAGCTTTGACAGAGAGACAATGACAAGTCACAATAGAAACGTAATCAACACTGCATGCGTATAAACTAATGGTGTTTCCGATATCTGCACAACCTCGCGTGGTTGCAAGTAATATCCGTTTTTCTAATCAGAATGTTGTTAAAAATATAGAAACGAGTTTCTAGACCTTTCTTGAGTTTGATAGGTCCAGTACAGTTCACCATGGTTTTTCTTAAGATGTATTAATAATAAAAAAATATAAAATTAATTAACATAATTAACAATAGTCTCAAACAGAATTTATTTACAACACCAATAATTACTTCTATCTGTGTTCCAGTTATAAATTACATATAATTTTGTTTATTTATAGAAACCTTATATGTATATCTTGTTATGCATATAATTGCAAGAAACTAGTCATTGCTACTTAGATGTTATTTTATATTTGACCCTTGTTAGGAGCAGCGAGATATACATATGTACATACTCCAAGCTTACCATCGTTTGTATTAAATGAAGATATGTTTTGTGTAAATTATCAATCGAAGGAATCTGACATTTCTCTCATATGAGAATTCATTGCCTTTGTAATAATCGACCGATAAACTTTATTAAGAAACCTGCTGTCTATTACGCAATACAATTTTACAAAATATCATTCTAATGGTCATTGCAGTAAATTGAAAGTAATTTATCACTGTTTATGTTTTTTATCTATATATAGTAGTTCTTCGTGTAACCGGTTTCAGTGACCATACCACCATCCAAATGTGACAATTGAAGTTTATATAAAAACACAAAAGCCACAACATACTCACACATAGATTTACACTTAGCAAACAGTAATGGTAATATATCGAAATTTAAATAACACTTTTAAAATCGTAAGTGAAATTCCATCAGCTTTATTTTGTTGATTCAATAAATTTAGCCACTGGATATAAATAAGAACTGGTTAAGTATGAGATTGCATATTATTTAAGTAAAATGTTTATACGTAAAAGTCTTTTCTCTTCAATAAAATATACTAACCATACCTGCGCAGGAAGTCTTCTAGTAAAAATAGTTTTAAATGTGAACTTTTCAAAATCTTTTCTATATTTCGAATTGATATACTTTTTGCTACTACTATTTAATCGACATAAATGAATATGAAGAAGCGTGAACATAAAAAGAATGTTCGACTATGGAGAATTGAACTTATTCCAGCATTTTGATACAATAGTTTCCTAGATTATCTGCCATTTTTTCAGGAAAACTTTAAGAACTATGTACTTAAAAAAAGATCTATTAGGTGCGCAACTAAGTTCTCGCTGTTTTTTTTGATGAAAATGCAACTTTATTGTAAAAAATGTTTACAAATGAATCATTCAAAATATTGCCCATCGCTAGCGACAACTTTTTCCCATCTTTCTGGCAGAGCTCGAATACCGTGTTCGTCTTTTGCGGCTATCCACGAATCAAGCCATTTTGAGATATCTTCATATGAGCGGAACTACTGATTAGCCAGACCATGTGCCATCGAACGGAACAAGTAATAATCGGACGGCGCAATATCTGGGGAATATGGCGGATGGGGTAGGACCTCCCATTTGAGCGTTTCTAAGTAGATTTTAACGGGTTTGGCAACGTGAGGCCGAGCGTTGTCATGCTGCAGAATCACTTTTTCATGCCTCTGCTCGTATTGTGGCCGCTTTTTGCGCAGTGCTCGGTTCAATCACATCAATTGAGTTCGATACCGTTCCACAGTGATGGTTTCGTTCGGTTTCAACAGCTCATAGTAAATAACACCGCCCTGGTCCAACCAAGTATACAACAAAACCTTCGCAGCGTGAATATTCGGTCGAATCGACGACGTACAAGCATGACCGGGCAGTCCCCATGATTTCGTTCTCTTTGGGTTGCTGTAATGAATCCATTTTTCATCACCCGTAACGATGCGATGAAGAAAACCTTTCCTTTTTTGCCGCTGGAGCAGTTGTTCACAGGCGAAAGAACGACGCTCAACGTCTTTTGGCTTCAAATCATAAGCAACCCAAGTTCCTTGTTTTTGAATCATTCCCAACGTATGCAATCGCTGGGAAATGGCTTAGCGGCTAACTTCTAATGCTGAAGCTAGCTCTTTTTGCGTTTTGCACGGATCCTCATCGAGCAATGCCTCCAATTCAGCGTCTTCGAAGGTTTTTGGTCTTTCTTCACGCGAACGGTCGTCAACATCAAAATCACCGTCTTTGAAGCGACGGAACCAATCATAGCACGTTGTTTCACTTAGAGCAGCATCTCCGTAAACTTTTTGGAGTTCTCAATGCGCTTCGGCCGCCGTTTTCTTCGAATGAATGAAGAAAAGCAACACTTCCCGCAAATGACGATTATTTGGCACAAAATCAGACATTTTCACACAACCAAAAGTATATGACGCAAAAACAAAATGACTAATGTGTCAAAGCGGTTTGTTTACCATATGTCTAAGCTTGGTTCATGACGTATTGGTTATGTCACAATCGACCAGTACTTACTACTGGAGCCATCTCTTGAATAACAGCGAGAACTTATTTGCGCACCTAATATATTTTTAATAAAGAATAAATATGGTATTATGTGACCAAACTAGAGCTTGTAGTTTAAATATATAATCAATTAATATAAGTATAATTCCTTTTCACAACAATTTTCGTTGGATCACTGAAGGTTGATATATAACCCCATGCCACATTAATTTTCGTATTCTGTATACATATTTTGACAACTAAATTGTCACCATCAGCAGATAATTAAAAAGTGTCGCACCCGGAAAAACTCCGTGCGCGATCCGTTGTACAATTGTATATTCTGGTTTTCAACGGTACGGATCGCGTACGAAGTCCATTCGATCCGTCCAATTTTTGACTACTTTTGCAATAAATCTGGCCATATGGCGTCAATGGTGGCTTGAATATTGGCTTCCAATGCTTCAAGAGTTGCCGGTTTGTTGGCATACACCAATAACTTAACATAGCCCCATAAAAAGTAATCCAGAGGTGCTAAGTCGCACGAACGAGAGGGCCAGAGAACAGGGTTACTTCTGGAAATAAAGCTGTCACCAAATTGATTTTGCAATAAATCGATGGTTAAACGCGCTGTATGGCAAGTTGCGCCGTCTTATTGGAACCAAATCTTGTCGAGGTTTAGCTGGCTCGATAGCGCACGCCATTCACCATAACGGCAGCTAATTCCTCATTTCGAAAGAAATAAGGACCGATGATACCGCCAGCGTGTAAATCTCACCAAACAGGCAATTTTAATGAATGTAATGGTGATTCGTTAACGGCTTGAGGATAGTCTTCGCTCCAAATACGGCAATTTTGCTTATTAACGTAGCCATTTAACCAGAAATGAGCTTCATCCTTAAACACAATTCTTTGTTAAAAATGCTCACCTTCGGCCAGTTTCAAATGAGCCCAATCAGCGGAAATATAACGCAAACGATGGTCGTTTGGCTTCAATTCTTGCACGAGCTGTATTTTATAGGCACATAAGCCAAGATCTTTACGTAAAATTTTCCATGTAGTCGAAGGACAAAGGCTAACAAGTTGAGAACGACGACGAATCGACATTTCGGCGTCTTCTTTAATACTTCGCGCTACAGCAGCAATATTCTCTTCGGCACGCAGATTTCTTTGTCTTCGTTGATGGTTTTGAATCGAGAAGGGTAATATTAGTGCGAAAACGATGAATAACTGCACGAATTGCTAGCTCAGTAGGCCGATTATGTCGACCGTAAAATGGACGAAGTGCTCTATGAACTTCGCAAACAGATTTATTTTTTCAAAGTAAATTTCCACAATTTGGAAGCGTTGTTCTGGCATTAAACGATTCATGATGACTTGCCAAACCTTACTGAACAAAAATGTCAACACAGTTAGATATTATCAGTTGTCAAACCATTGTTATCGATATCGAAAGTTCTCATGCAGCTTAAAAAACACCCACTATTAGATCATAATTAATTTTATATTATCTTACTTTACACCTAAACTACAAATACACCTAAATAACAAATAAAAAAGGAAAAGAATTTTATTTTGCTTAATTTCAAGCATTAACACATTTTATAAGAGTTAGATTCTATGTAACTCCTTTATTTTCAATCTATTATATAAACATTTCTTTTAAGTAGTTACAAGTTCATATGCATTACCTAGATACTGTGCGTTACTTCCTGTAAGTGCCAATTTTAATGAGTTTTTTTCTTTAACATTAAAAATTTGGAGCAACAGACTTGCCTAGATTTACGTTACATTCTTCTATTACGTTATTTTTCACGCTTATCATTTATTAATTATGTAGATTTTACGAATTCCTTGAACGCAGATTAGCAGAATAAGTTACATGCATAATTAAATTTTCGCCATTATTTCCCTTTGGTGTATTAAAATTGAAAACAAGGAATTTCCTTAAAAGGTCAAGTACATCTAGTTTACTTGAAATCTTGTACGTACGTACGACAAGTCGACTTTTTTTCATTAAAAAAATCATAGCTTACATCTTCATTTTCAAACTCACATAATCACGCTTAAATGTTAAATTAATGTCAGACAAAGTGCAAGAACAAGCATATAAATATATTTATTATAAGTCAATGTTATTCGACAACCAGTATCGTCTCCATTTTTTTATATTACAGACAAGAGTGCATATTCTACTATGTTCTATAATTTATAAACGTAAACATTAATGTTGACAACATTCCTGCTTTTTACGTATGTACATGTATCTACAAATTTTTTGTTACAAGTTTTTTTTCTTGAAATATTTACCAGATTATATAAACTAATGATACAAGCTTAATAATTAATTTAAAAGGTTAACAAATTTACATAATATACTTATGTTTGTATAATTGATATAACAACACATAGTGTAGTTACACAAAAGAGAATTTCATCCATGTTCCTTGTCTGCTAGATTTTCTAGAACTGCGTTTCTCAACCTTTTATTATTTGCCAATTTTCAATCATAATTCTGTACTCTCCCCAACGCTTCCTCAAATAATAATTTTCTATGGAAATCGTTCTGCAATTGTAATATTAGTTTCTATTTGAATGTGTTTTGACATTAAAGCCACACTGCTTACCCTTATTACATTACCACGAAAGAGTAAATTAATTGATATTTGGAAACACCGATCTGCTGCATTGGAAAAGGTTTCACGGCTTGCTGCGAAGTTCCCAAATGTTTTCAGAGGACGACGCTTGTATATATATAGTTTACAAATACTGCGCCTCATTCAACTCCACCTAGTCTCAGGCGAGTCGATTCTCGATTGTGTGTTGTATTTTACGCGTTTACTGGAATTGTCGATATTCGAGTACAGAATCATAGATAATTTTTTAAGTGACCGCAAGCGATAATTAGATGATAGTAAAGTATTAATAAATGCATAGACGAGTGTTTTACGGGAAATAAAATCAAGAAAATATTCTCGAAAATATTGGAATTTCGAATTTACCACCACTAAAGTAAATGAAGAGAGTCCCCTGTCATTTGCTCAAAAATTTTAGTAGTAGACAGCATGAAACACAATAAATTTAAACGACATTTGGAAACTCTTCATAGCGAAGTAGGTTAACGAAACTCGAAAATTCTTCGAATTAAAATTAAAATCATGTGTAAAGCAAATACAATTTTCCAAAAAAGGGTTTGCCACTTCGTTGGTGAAGAACTAATTCTGTTAGCTGCGATAGAGGATCTATAAAATATATTTGGAGATAACTTGGAAAAACAATTGCATTCCATACCTCTGTTAAATGATACTGTTGCTTGTCGAATTGGCGACATAGCTGAAGATGTAGCGAATTGATTTTTCGGAATGTTTGGTGACAAATTGTTTTCAATTCAGCTAGATGAGGATTATTTTTGACTTTGTGATTGTATGTCAGTAGATGAACTACTTCTCTTTTTCAGAACATCACTTGCATTACTTTATATACTGATTTTGTAAAAGGGGCGAACATAGAGCGGAAAAATTGCGTCAGAATATGCACCAATGGCGCTTGTAGAATGTCCGAAAGACTCTAAAATTTACAAGCACTTGTGAAATAAAAATTTTCATAGTGTATTTGAACATATTGTTAAGCTTTCCAGAGAAGCTTTGGCTTCCAAACAATTAAGTCCTAATCTGAATAATGAGTTTACGACGGTTGTAACCGTAGTAAATTATATCGAAACCAGACCCGTTAAATGAAGAAATTTTGCTACATTTTGTAAAAACACGGGTGCAGTGCAGTCAGCACTACTGTTTTATAGCGAGGCAAGCTTATTACATCGAAAAATTTTGCAATATGTTCATGAATTAAAAAGAAAATCGCCATTTTTATAGAAAAATAAAACAGACCAGAAGCCGAGCAGTTTCGAGATGATTTATTTGTGATGAAATTGTGTTACTTGGTCGACGTTTTCGAGAAATTAATTACCCTGTCTTAATTACGTGACCACGTAAAGGTAAATTTATTGATATTTAGAAACATCGATTTGCTGTATTGACGAAATCAGAGTCATTATCTCTCTATCTGAATCAACTCCAAGGAGCAAACGCACATATTTTGGTTACGAGTAATAGAGCTTATGCATTTTGTAGAAAATTGGAATTGTGGAGCAAAAATATAAAGTAAGAAAATCTAGAAATGTTTGCAAATTGAATTTGTTGAAGTTTACATGACCGACGAGCAGCATGTTAAAGTTGTTTTTGTAACCATTGAAAATCGTTTAGCATGCTGGAAAGGAATTTTAAAACGTATTTTTTTGTAGATGACAGCTTCATAATTACGAGAGGATTGGGCACCTATTTGAAAATACTTCCAAATGTTTGACATCCACCGAAGAAGAAATCTTCATAGACTTCACCAAAAGTGGCGAAATGAAGAGATAATTTAGTAATAAATGACTGTTTGGACTTCGGAGAGGCGTAGACAATATTCTGCGCTAAAAATAAGAGCATTTCATATATTGTTCCTATTTTCAACATCTTACTTTTGCGAAAGTGAATTTTCTGCTGTAGCTACTTTTAGGACAAAATATACACAGTCTGTTGCAGAGGAAACCGAACTTTTTTAAAACAGTAATTCTAAGTGATGCCAAATATTTTAAAAAAAATATGCATCGCTAAAGTAGATCTTTCACCAATGTTATGTCAAAATACCATGACATTTGCATCAATAGAAGCAGAAAAATTGCTCATAATGTAACAGTGTGTATTTGGTGTTGGTCGAAAAATAAATTTCGAATATACAGCAAATATCAAGTTCTATTTTAAACTCGGTAAATCGTTTACTGAAACGTTTAATTTGATGAAACAAGTGTATGATGATGCGTTTTTATCATCTACGAGTGTGTATGAGTGATATAAACGATTTAAAGATGGTCATACGGACGTAAATGACGACGAACATCCTAGTGCAAAGAAATCTGTGGTTGCGGAAAGTAACATCGAACTTGTGCGTGAATTGATCAGAAATGAGCCTAAATCCTCATTGCGATACGTAGAAATGGAATTAAATATTTCTAAAGATTCAATTCATTACAATTTGACACAGCATTTGGGACTGAGAAAGATTTGCGCAAGGTTTGCACTATACAAGCTAACTGAATTCAGTATTGTACATACTTTATTAAAGACTCAAAAAAAAGACAAAAACTTCAGGTATTCTATTGTAACTGGCAATGAGGGTGGTGTTTTCAATATGATCCAAAGACTAAGCGTTAAAGCTCTGAATAGAAACATTCAAGACCGAAAGGAAGCTGTTTGGAGAAGTCAAAAGTGAAGACAATGTTAATTTATTTTTATGATTTGAAGGGCAGAGTACACAAAGAGTTTGTACCAACTAGTTAAACAGTCGATGTTGTATATTATCTTGGTGGTATGAAGCGTATTTAGCACGTATTCGTCGTATGCGCCCTCAATATCGTGCAAATTGTAGCTAGCGTTTGTTGCACGATAATGCAACGCTCGACGCTTATCACTGATATTCTAACTACAAATGGCATTTTAACCATCAATAATTCACCGTATTCACCAGATTTGGCTCCCTGTGATTTCCATCTATTCTCAAAACTACATTTGCCGATGAAAGCACAGAGTTATGCCGATGTCGAAGCAATTTAAATGGCGTCGACAGCGATTTTAAAGAACATCTTTAAAGATTAACTTAAAAATTGATTCGACATGTTAATCGACTGTGTAAAACGTTGTATTCAAGACGACAGCCACTACTTCGAATAAAATAAAGTAATTTTACCAAAATAGTTAGGTTTTGCTTTTATTTTAAAAAAGTTGGGTTTTCTCTGCGACAAACTGTGTAGATCTCAGCTAAATATTCAAAAAGAATTCAGAGTCTGCTGGTGTCTAGTTATAAGGCAAAATATGGATCTTAGCTAAGTATAGAAAACAAACTCAGAATGTGTTTCAAATATTAAACCTTCTTTTGAAAAACTTCGTTCTGTAAGGCAGGCTCAAGGAAGTTACTGATAATTATTAAACTTGTTAGTATCATAATTTATGTTAGAATGTATTTTTTCAGGAAAAAAAAAATTATATATTGTAGTTTCTTATTTTTTCGATACGTTCGTGCTCACAGGTTAGTGTTATCGCGCCTTTTTTGAAAATCACAGACATAAACAATAATTAATAACATACTAGCACTGTGTGCATGTCGAAAATGAATATCTATTCATAAGCACATTATTATATACACTAGTAGATTGAAAATTAAGATATTTTAAAAGTTTGTTTAGACAAATTTATGATCCAAACAAGGCCAAATTTAAGGTCATTTAGATTATAGAAAAAGATTGTTTATAGTTATTGGAATTTAGGAGCAATCCGTATTGAAAACAGTTTTAATAAGTACAGTGTCTCATTAAATAGGCTGTTTTACCATCTATTGTACAGATGTTACAGAAAAAATGAAAATATACAATGGAAAAATATTAAAAATTGTTTGTTATTAAGTTTGGAAACAATTCTCTTAATCTTATTCTAACAGATGGGAAAAAAAGGGAAATTTGTATCAAAAATTTTCGAGAATTATATAACATGTATGTATACATAAAGGCTGTTTCAAATTGCGCGTTTTTTTAAAGAATAAATAAAATATAGATGGCGCACTGAATTTGTCTGGGTACGTGGGCATTTAAAAAGTGTAATATATGACATTTATAAAAATGGCTTCGTACACTGTACAATAACGCGTTCAAATTGTTGAATTATTTTATGAAAATCAGCGTTTCGAGAAAAGAGTTTTTAGAAAATTACGTGAATTTTATGGTTTACATAATTGTCTATTTGAAAGCACTATTGGTCGAATTATTAAAAGACCAGTTCCGTGGAAGATAAAAAAGTGAAAAATACAGTCGTCACAAGAAAATATTGGTTTGGTTCGTGAAAGTGTTGCTGAAGATCCTGAAATGTCCATTAGACGACGTTCACAATAACTTGAACTTCGTGGATCAACAACTTGACGTACATATTTTACACAAGAATTTAACTCTGAAGGCATATAAGGTTCAAATAACACAGGAACTGAAGCCATTAGATCATTTAAAACGTCGTTCAGTTGTCAATTTCATCAGTGAACAACCAGCTGATTTTTCTTAAAAAATAATGTTTTCCGATGAGGCACATTTTGAACTTGGTGGCTATTTTAATAAACAAAATTGCCGTGTCTGGGGTGAGGAAAATCCACGAATTATTCACGAGAAACGTATGCGTAATAAACGAGTTACTATTTGGTATGTATTATGGTTAGGTGGTGTAATTGGATCTTACTTCTTTGAAAATGCTGCTGGTGAAGCTGTATCTGTCAATGATGATCGACATCGTGGGATGATAACCGAATTTTTGTGGCCTGAATTAATGAATATTGATCTAGAGGATATGTGGTTTCAACAGGATGGCGCTACACCTCACTTGGCACACGAATCAATTGGTTTATTGAGAGAAAAATTTCCTGGACGTGTAATGTCAAGAAACGGTGATGTTAACTAGCCACTAATATCATGTGATTTGACACCGTTAGACTATTTTCTTTGGGGTTATGTGAAAAGTTAGGTTTATAAAAACAATCCACAATGAATTCCTGCTTTGAAAGATGAAATTATTCGTATCATTGGTGAGATAGAGCCTCAATTATGTCAAAATGTCATTGAAAATTTTAACGAAAGAGTAGACGTTTGTGGAGCTGCAGGAGGAGGCCATTTGGCAGATATTATTTTTCGCATATAAATATCATCATAACTGGTACTTCAATTACTAATAAAAAGTTTTCGAAAGTGAATGCAAATTATGTGTTTTATTTATTCTTTAAATAAGCGCGAAATTTGAAACACTCTTTATATTTCAGTTCATTAATATCGTTCGTCTTAACGGCTATATATGCGCACGCAGTGATTAAAATATATTTATTTATTGACCAAGGTCAAATAACCAAATTCCTGAGATAAAACTTATATTACCTTTTCTGCCTCTAATATATGCATGTGCACATAAATTATGCGTAAGTTTCGGAACGTAATATCATTATATGTAAACTTACATAATTGTCACGAGCTAGAATACTGTTTTGCTGATGTTGTTGGCCTTAATCGAACTAATTATTTATTTTCTGAACAATAATGAAGCTTATCCGGAAAGAATAGTACTATATTAGATTAAATTTAAGGGACAAATGATTCATTCATGAATATTTCACTCACCTGCAAATGAATTTGGTGACCGCGGCTAACATTTACAAGGTCACTTCTCCCATCTACATCTGAGCGCATTTTAACTTATATTACAATGACCTTATACAATCTAGGGCGCATACTTTATAGATGAAATTCCACCGCGTTACGTAATCTTTAGCACTTTGTCTAAATATCAATAAATAATGTCGTAGGTGTGACGTCGATATTAATGGGAATATATTTGACTTGTGAATTATTGGGAATTACGCTTTTGAATATTTAATTTTTACCTTTTACCTGACCTATGAGACACTTTTGAATGTGGCGTTAATAATTTAAATGACATTTGCTAACGTGTTCCGTGAAGAGGAAAACAAATAGGAAACTATGAATACCCTATTATTTACTTTAATGTGACTGCATAACCACAATTAAATCATAGGTAATAATTTCCAAAAGTCTAGACAATTTACTAGTGAAATAGGATTTTAGAGGCGCTGCAAAAGATTTTTAACTGGTGGAATCCTCTACGGTAAATCCTTTTTTCTCATTACGCTATTTATATTCATAAATCTGATCTAAGAAATAATTAAAACCCGGACAAAAATTGTTATTTTTAAAATTAATTAAGGCATTGAGTCACCAGTATCGTTAATTCAATCTTTCGTGGCCTTTAATTTACAATTGATTGAGTTTGATAGTCAGATATATTCATATAAACCACATCTTTAAGAGCATATGTATATTGAAAGAGTAAGCTTTGCTTCTTGATAAACGGGAAGTTGAATCACTTGCTAAAGAAAAACTGACTATTACTTAAAATTTTATGATAAATGTTCTCACTGATAAAATTAATTTACTTACTTTGTTATCTCTGATTGACGTCCAAGTAACGACAAGATTATACTAAGAACAACTCTATTCTTGATGAGATATTGATTAAGGCGCGTTTCGCCTATCCAAGGCTCAACGGTTAATTTCGACTTTGTCAACAAATTGTTCTTATCTGACAGTTCTTTGTATCAAAATTATACATCTTAGTAGTTAAAAGAAACTATACTTCAATCATTCGAATAGAAATTAAATTCTCCAAATGAAGAAAAGTACAGTGAAAGCAACTATCTTGTTAATTGATTAACTAAGATATTACTGTATGTAAAAGGATATGTACTGGAATAAAGCAGATACCTAGTAATTGAATAAAAAACAACTGTATTGTCGACGAGATATAAATTCTCAATTATAAGATTATATATAAATATTTGCATGGCAATAAAGGTAAGCTGCTTTTCGCTCAGCAAAATTGTGAGCAGAAATTTCTTAAAACATAATTAGAATTTGAATTCTATGCCGTGCCATCGTACAACTAACTAAAATAGTAACAATTCTGTGTCAGAGTTCAATAACAACGATGAGGAATGTGTAAGGGATACCTTTGAGCAACCTAATCCAAATAATAGTATTTGGTCCGATATTGATTCCAGTAATTTTATTCCAAAATCCGAATTACTTAAAAAGCAGCCTCCAGCTGCTGATTAAAAGACGTTTTGTTAATCTCGTTTTCGTCGATGAATCGTTCTTATTTCGCTATTGATTTGTATCAAGATAATACACCCTGGTCGTGAAAAGAAACTATACTTCCATGTGTCGAATAGAAATGAGAGAAACTACAATAGCCACACTTATCTTGTAAACGAAATAATTAAGTTACTATTGTACGTAAAAAGACAAGTACTGAAACACGACGGATGTCTTAATAATTGAATAAAGAACAACTCTATTGTCGATATTAAGATGTGTTTCGCCTATTCAAGGCCCATTAGTTCGGCTCGACCTAGGCAACTAATCGTACTTATCTCGCGGTTCCTTTTATCGAGACGACACATCCTGATAGTGAAAACAAACTGTATTTCTATCTTTCGAATAGAAATTCAATTATCCGATCGAATGTAGAATGATAACGCCAATTTTGGTGCCACCATTTTATTGAGATTTAATATGGTCTGGTAGCGATTACGAGGTTCGGTGAAAAATGCTGATGAAAGGAAGCGTATAAGGTGCACGTAATATATAATTCGCTCGTGAAATGAGGAATTGTTGATTATCTATTTAATATTTTAATTGTTCAGAAGCTATTCGTTATTTGTCCAGTAGCTGATCTGAGTTGCTCATTACCTGTTCAATAGCTGTTCTAAACTGTTTATTATATGCTTAGTATCCGTTCAGACGACGTTTGTTGTTTGCTTAACATCTGTTGAGATAATTTTAAGGCGCAGTTAAGCTACTTGTTCAGAAGGTGTTCATTATCTGGTATATTCAGTATATAGCATATTCAGGAACTATTGCGTATCTATTTAGTACCTGTTCGAAATCTATTAAAGTTGCTCAGGAGTAATTCTTTAATGGTGACTACGTTTTTCGGTTATATATTAGATGTACCTCATATATTTTCTTTCACCATTCTTTTCGAATGATTATAAAGTGATGGCTCCATAACAACTTCTCATATTATATGCAAAATGAGTATATATCGCTAAGAATTCTTCAAAGATAGTTACAGAAAGCTCCATAGAATCCAATATTAACGTATTTTCTAATACTAGATATTGCAATTTCTAAAAACTGTTAATTATACACTACTAACAGTTTTCTTTCAAGCAAAATATTTTAAAAAATTTATAGCGATCATGACTTTCGGTTATCTTTGTTTGTACAAGCACTTATAGCCGGAGCAACAATAATAGTTATTTTATATATTTATAGAAATATAATCGAACTTATTCTTCCTTGGGATATAAATTAAATTAGCATTTATCTATAATAAGGTTGTACTTAAATATATACATTAATACACAGGGAATTAGACCATTTTTTCTATTTATTAAATGCGAAGTAATAACTAGATCTAAGTATTTCATTATTTCCATTTGCGCAGTCATTATTTATTTATTTCATATTGAAATTGTAATGGCATATAATATATAATAAAAGCATTTTATTTTTATCTTAGAATATTTTAGTTTTCCATTTTTAATTTTGCAATTCTGCTCAGAGTATCCGGTTATCTACAATGAACAGTATGAATTCACTAACATGAATTTGTATAGATATAAATCAATATTACATTTAAATGCGTAAAATCTACATATGCTTTAGTTTATTAGTCAATTCATATACGAGGTATGGCAATTAAGTAACGAGACTGCGCTCCTTCCATCGCGCAGCCACATTGGGCGAGGTTGTAATTTAAAAGTCATTGACTTTGACACTTTTCAAGCAACAACCCGTTGTTTCTTCCGCTGTCTGCTTTAATTGTAGAGGTCGCTGCTACTTAGTAGAGCCGTGAGGTTGAAATTCCTGGTCAAATTTAAAAAAATCCCAATCTGAAAAGTTGAAGTTACGAAAGTTGAAGGAGGTGTTTGGTGATAATTTTATGTCGCGTGCGCTAGTTTTTGAATAGCACAAACGATTTACTGAACTTCGAGAAGAGGTCAAAGATGACGAACGTTCTGTGAGCAACCTGTGTGCGGGAACTAAAGGGAACGTCGAGAAAATTAATGAAGTTATTCGAAAAGACCGACGCCTGAGTATTCGGATGATTGCCGATATGGTAAATATTAACAAAGAAATCAATTAAAAAGAGAAAAAAGATGAATTAAGTATGACAAAAGTTTGTACAAAAATGGTACCCTACCTGCGAAGCAGTTTTTAGCGGATAAGCGCATTTCTGTGCCAGATTTCGCACCATGTGAGTTCTACCTGTTCCCAAAAGTGAAAAGTGCATTAAAAGTAACACGTTTTCAGTCTATTGAACACGTAAAAGCAAAAACGGTAGAGTTGTTGAAGAAGCTGACAACTGATAAACTGCAGCATTGTTTTGAACAATGGAAGACACGTATACAGCGGTGTATAGATAGGGGAGGAGAGTATGTCGAAGGGGATAAAAGTTAAATATAAGTTTATTTGCAATACATAACATTTCTCACACCAATCTTGTTACTTAAATGCCAAACCTCGTATTATGCCAATGTGACGACTTGACAGGTACGACTTTCTACAAACGGAAGATAAATTCTTGAGCGAAATTTTATGTAGAAAAATCTCTCTCGAAACTCGAAAGTCCGAAAAGAATCTGAAATACTTATTTACTTAATTTTATAATTACAACAACTGCAATATTAGTAATTAGAAATGTTAAATTTACTGATGTCGAAAAATTTAAATAAAATGCTATAACCTACTTTAATATTATGTTACCTTAAATGCTCCACATGTGCAGTCTTTGTATTAACATTGATTACATAAAAAATTTCGACACAAGCAGCATTAATGAAATGTAAATTTTTATAAAGATTTTTTTTTCATGAAGCACTCATTTGTCTATTGGAAATGTTCCAAGAAGTGTGATTCCAATTACTGTAATGTAAAGTGTGAAAAATAAAGTAAGTAATTGAAACTGGAATGTATTAACGAATGGCGTGCACGCCTAGATAATAAGTGTGACCACATACCCACATTTTTTTAAAAGACAAGTAAAAATAAACATGTAAAAATACTTCGACGAAATGTACTAAACATATTATAATAAATCATAGGATAACACCGTTCGTTTAACAAAATTATAGAGTATATTTAATTCAAAAACGATATAAATGAGAATTCTTGGAAAAAAGTCTGAATGTGGTTAAGCGTTACAGCAAATTAGGCAATTAATATTGCCTATATAAGAATATTTCATATACGTAATTTAATTCTTACTCAGAGTACAGATCCCTCCTATTATCACATCATGAGGCTATACAAAGGGTGTTAGGAAAGTTTTGCAATACAGCTTTATTTATTTAATTTTTTTAAAGTAATTTCCTCTACACTCAATACACCTCTCCATCCTCCGAAACCAATCACTAAACCAGTTCCGCCAAGTTTTACTAGGGAGTAAAGCACACTCGTTGTCCCAAGCCCGCAGCTTATTATAAAAAGGGTATTGAACTTACTGAACATCGCTGGTAAAAGTGCATAGAGCTGAAAGGAGATTGTGTTGAAAAATATATATATATTTCTTTCCCAAATTTTTGTGTTTTCTTTGCTAGGTCGGGTACTTCTGGGACCACCCTCGTATGCTTATATCAATACGTATAAGGTTCGAAAGCTAATGACAAATTGTGGATTTCACAAGAGTATTGTCACCCAAAGTTTATTACATTACTGCAAAATTTCAGATGTATTTAATAATCTTTAATTCAAAAGAAAAAGTATTGTATTGTCCTATAATAAGATTTTATAACCGTTGAGTAAATATACGAGAATAGTTTGACAAGTAGTGAGAATGACACATAGGTGGCGCTCTAATTGGTAAAATAAATGCATTGTAATTTAGGTTGCCTATTTATATGTTTACATTCTGGTATTTAGATAAATCGGTTGATTAGTTTATTCTTAACAGCTGATTGAAAAAGAAGCAATGTCGTTTTCTTAAAATGGAAAAAGCAGAGTATCGTGCGGTGATTAAATACTTCGTAATTAAGGGTATGAAAGCTACCGAAATAAAAGATGAGTTACGGGAAACATTAGGTGAATCTGCTCCACCATCCGCCACAATAAGTAGATGGGTAAATGAATTTAAATGTGGTAGAACGAGCTGTGTTGATGAAGCGCGCTCTGGGGCACCAAAAATCGTGACTTCTAAGGAAATGATTATAAAAATCCATAATATTATTACGCAAGATCGACGACTCAAAGTGAGAGAGACAGCAGATATGGTAAACATTTCAACAGAATGCGTACACCACATTTTAATGAAAGAATTGGGCCTTTCCAAGCTTTAGGCAAGATGGGTGCCGCGATTGCTTACGACTTATCGAAAGTTCACTCGTTTGCGCATTTCCAATGAGTGTTTGGATCTTTATAAGCGGAATCTGGTTGATTTTTGTAGGCGATTTGTTACTTGCGATGAAACTTGAATACACTACAGTACACCCGAAACTAAACAACAGTCGAAACAATGGTTAGAACGTGGTTCTGCACCTCCAAAGAAAGCGAAAACCACTTTATCGGCAAACAAGGTGATGGCATCAATTTTTTGGAATTCAAAGGGCATTTTGCTCATTGATTATCTTCAGAAAGGTGCCACAATAAACGGACAATATTATGCCGAACTTCTACAAAAATTAAATGTTGAGATTCGTGCTAAACGGCCAGGAATGGCAAAGAAAAAGATTCTGTTTCACCAAGACAACGCTCCCTCGCATACCAGCACAGTTGCGATGTCCAAAATCCACGAGTTGCATTTCCAATTAGTACCGCATGCGCCTTATTCGCCGGATCTAGCCCTTCCCGACTTTCACCTTTTTCCAAAATTTAAAACGGCACTAGGTGGAAAGAAATTTTCGTCTAACGACCAGCTTATCATCTTCGTAAATGAGTATTTCTCGAGCCTTCCGGAATCGCATTTTAGAGATGGAATGAGGGCAAATAAAAATGATTTTGAATTTAAAAAATTTGTTTCTCTTTTCCATTCTCACTACTTGTCAAACTACCCTCGTATATTATATTGTATGTATTTATTATTTAAATCTGACTATGAAAAACTTAAGTTAGTATTAAATTGTAAAAACGGACGTAATTTAAGAATGATATTTAATGTGATAACATTAGACAAATTATGGAGGATGTGTAATAAGATATTAACAAACCCAGACGCTTGTTCTAGATCATTCAGTATTCTTAAGATATTATAGTAGATATGAGTTTGTTATTATGAGAATGACTAACCTATATTACGCCTAAATAGATTAATAAAAAGATGCTGAATATCATCTGACATAATCGTTTGTTTCGCAGTAGCTTTTAAAAGACTATAATTTGTATTTGTGTGATGCAATAGATAGCCTTACATTTCAGTAAACGAGACCATTTTACGGAACTTCCGCTACACTTTTTGTAATGATTTCGTGTTATTAGAAACTGTTGTTTCGTATAATTTTATATGGATATGTGAATAATGGGTATTTTTCCAATGATATTGAGCGAATTTATTGACGAGATCGGTTGACCTTTGTCAACTTATTATTTTAAGTCGATCTCCGGTTTCAGTGTTTTATATTTAGTTTGAACGTAATTTAAAATATATTATTTATTAAATACCGATCCATTGTGTTTATTCAATTGGTTTATTAAGTGTTTTCCACAATATACAGGATATTGTTCTAATTATAGTAATACGTTAATAAAGTACGAGGATAAGACCAGAAATTAAGTAAAATTTTCTGAATGAATAAGCGTATTTTAGCTAAAAGAGTAATTATTCTGAAAAGTTATAAAATTATTTTGTTTAAAAAGTCTGTAGGTATTTGTAGCTATTATAATATTAGTTGCGCAACTAAATTCTCGCTGTTTTTTTGATGAAAATGCAACTTTATTGTGAAAAAGTGTTTACAAATGAATCATTCAAAATATTGCTCATCGCTAGCTACAACTTTTTCCCATCTTTCTGGCAGAGCTCGAATACCGTCACGGTAGAAGTGTTCGTCTTTTGAGGCTATCCACGAATCAAATCATTTTGTCTTCAGATGAGCGGAACTACTGATTAGCCAGACCATGTGCCATCGAACAGAACAAGTAATAATCGGACGGCACAATATCTGGGGAATATGGCGGGTGGGGTAGGACCTCCCATTTGAGCGTTTCTAAGTAGGTATTAATAGGTTTGGCAACGCGAGGCCGAGCGTTGTCATGCTGTAGAATCACTTTTTCGTGCCTCTGCTCGTAATGTAGCCGCTTTTCGCGCTGCGCTCGGCTCAATTGCATCAACTGAGTTCGAGTGATGGTTTTGTTCAGTATCAACAGCTCATAATAAATAACACCGCCCTGGTCCCACCAAATACACAGCAAAATCTTCGCAGCTAGAATATTCGGCCGAACCGACGACGTAGAAACATGACCGGGCAGTCTCCATGATTTTGTTCTCTTTGGGTTGCTGTAATGAATCCATTTTTCATCACCCGTAACGATGCGATGAAGAAAACCCTTCCTTTTTTTGCCGCTGGAGCAGTTGTTCACAGGCCGAAGAACGACGCTCAACGTCTCTTGGCTTCAAATCATAAGGAACCCAAGTTCCTTGTTTTTGAATCATTCCCAACGCATGCAATCGCTGGGAAATGGCTTAGCGGGCAACTCCTAATGCTGAAGCAAGCTCTTTTTGTGTTTTGCACGGATCCTCATCGGGCAATGCCTCCAATTCAGCGTCTTCGAAGGTTTTTGGTCTTTCTTCACGCGAACGGTCGTCAACATCAAAATCACCGTCTTTGAAGCGACGGAACCAATCATAGCACGTTGTTTCACTTAGAGCAGCATCTCCGTAAACTTTTTGGAGTTCTCAATGCGCTTCGGCCGCCGTTTTCTTCGAATGAATGAAGAAAAGCAACACTTCCCGCAAATGCCGATTATTTGGCACAAAATCAGACATTTTCACACAACCAAAAGTATATGATGCAAAAACAAAATCACTAATGTGTCAAAGCGGTTTGTTTACCATATGTCTAAGCTTGGTTTATGACGTTTTGGTTATGTCACAATCGACCAGCACCTACTACTGGAGCCATCTCTTGAAAAACAGCGAGAACTTAGTTGCGCACTTAATAAAATTACTCAAAACAGGCCTCGTACATAAGCAAATTATCAGTTATTGATCACAAAAATTATGTAGTAAGAAAAGAAGCAAGTAAGGTATATTCGTTTATTAGAATTTCTAAAACGAGTAACATGGTAATAAAGAAAAATAAGTACACCTACTCTAATACCCAGAATTTACTAAGTAAACAGTATGAGGAACTCATAAGAGAAAATGGCGTTAAATCCCGAAAAACTCGCTGTGTACTCTGCTTTATGGAACGGCGGCGTAACCATTAGTGGCGACTACTATAGAGATATTTCAAATTTCTGTGATCAGAACTTGAGAACATCGAAGTCCAAAATTCGGTATGGGACTAAATTAAGCAGGTATTTTTGACAATATAATCAAATACGTCAAAGAAGAAAGCCATCTAACATCCTTGTACGAAATAAGACAATATAACATATTTCCCAAAGACTTAAATATTAACGGATATATAAATAAATAGCCCGAACAACAACCCAAAGAGTAATGGGCGTTGAAAATGAACGTAACAAACTTTCGGGAAGTGTAATGGTCTCCTGTTTGTTTTCAAATTATTTATAGACGCAGTTTAGTCGAAGTCACTATTTTTTGAATATTCGATTATCTCTGTTACAATGCATGACTTATTATATTTTGTAAAAGTTTCTTTCAGAGCTGACTAAAAAATGTGGTTAAAACGCTTGTAAGTAAATTCATTTTCTAGAATTAATAAAATAATAATAGAAATAATCAAATACGTCAAAGAAGAAAGCCATCTAACATCCTTGTACGAAATAAGACAATATAACATATTTCCCAAAGACTTAAATATTAACGGATATATAAATAAATAGCCCGAACAACAACCCAAAGAGTAATGGGCGTTGAAAATGAACGTAACAAACTTTCGGGAAGTGTAATGGTCTCCTGTTTGTTTTCAAATTATTTATAGACGCAGTTTAGTCGAAGTCACTATTTTTTGAATATTCGATTATTTCTGTTACAATGCATGACTTATTATATTTTGTAAAAGTTTCTTTCAGAGCTGACTAAAAAATGTGGTTAAAACGCTTGTAAGTAAATTCATTTTCTAGAATTAATAAATCTTTTATCATTTGTTTTTAATTTCATAGGTAGCAATGATATTCACAGTGCAACATGCATTTATCCTGATGATTTTTCGTAGTGTATTTATTCACTCACATGCAAATATTGATTACAAAACATTCGGTCACCATAAAAGTAAAACAACTGTACTTCTAAGGGAAAATCAACAGGCTGACCTATTCTTTCACTAAAAGAAATTGTTGATGTTCACATCGTCGTATTAAGCAATGCCAAAAAAATTATTGCTAAAATTAACAGATCAAACAATTTATATTTTACGTGAAGGTTTATCTATGATGACTTGCCTAAAGTCATTGAAGCAAGATCTCTATAAGCATCCCTGTAAAATTTCTATTGACCTAAATCGTAATTCTATGTAGCAAAAAACCTTGACTAGAGAATAGCATATGTGCTTTAATAATTATTTATGTAATAACATGTTAAACCGTACTTTTTGCTAACGAAACGTGGTTTCACCACTCTGGATACGTAAACAATTAAAATTAATTAACTTAAGTACAACGAAATGGTTTTTAAAACAGCTATATTCAATAAAAGTATATGCAGGGGTGGCCATATCTCGAAGAAGAATTATAGGATTAATATTCCTCCGATAGATATTTTATAGATGTTTTAGAAGTATTTCTTCGGCAGGAACGTGAAGACAAATTCACTCAAGGTCATTTTCAATAATATAATACTCCAGCAAATGTAAATAATACAATATAAGAGTTTTTGAATTAATTTTGTGGTGAACTTGTTTTAAGTCGATGTCGATCACCGAATCTAACATCTGCAGATTACTACATACAAAGGGTACTAGGAAGGTTTTGCAATACACTTTCGTTTATTTAATTTTTTTCAAAGCGATTTCCTCTACACTCAATACACCATTCCAACCTCCGAAATCAATCTTTAAACCAGTTCTGCCAAGTTTCACTGGGGAGTAAAGCACACTCGTTGTCCCAAGCCCGCAGAAGGTCCTTATCACTGGGCAACCGCCAACATTTTAGCTTCATTTTCACATGCAGGAACAGTGCAAAGTCGCAGGGAGCAAGATCTGGACTGTAGGGAGGGTGCTCGAGAAGTTTCAATCCTGTCGTTGTCAAATATTTCATGCAGGCTTTTGATCGGTGAGCTGGAGCATTATCGTGATGGAGGAACCAGGTGCCCATTCTTGACTTGGGCCGCAGGTTCTTCATAGATCCAATGACTTTAGGCAGGCAGTTTTTAGTATACCACCTGTCTTCTGTGTGTCCAAAACGACGCGTACCACAATTCTACTCGATCTGAAAAATACAGCTATCATTCTCTTCTTTACAGATCGGGATTTTCTGACAACTACGGATGTGTCCTCATCATCAAAGACCCAAACTTTGTTTTGAGCTTTGATCGGCACATCGTAATAGTACAGCTAAGTCTCGTCACCTGTCACGATGTTGTTCACATATCGAGATTGTCCCTTATTGAACTTTCTTAGCATCTCCCGGCACTAAGTCACACGTCGTGTCACCTGCTCTTCAGTCAGTTGATGCGGCACCCAGAAAGAACAAAGTTTCTTCACCTGCAAATGATTATGCAGAATTGAACGAATTGCTGGTGCATTTAGGCCTGAAGTATCCTCTGTCTGTTGACAAGCCACTCATCTCTCCTCGCCAAGGATTTTTCTCACAGTAGTAACGTTTTCCTCCGTAACTGACGTTCGTGGCCTTCCCGGCCTCTCAGCATCCTCCACAGTTAAATTTCTCCTTCGGAATTCTCTATACCACCTGAATATCGTTGTGCTATGTGAACAAACATCACCTAGTGCAAGAGTCATTTCTTCGAAGCACTGGTCTATGTTTAAACAACGCACTAAATTATAAAGCAAAATTGCCTTTATCTCTTTTCGTGGCGACGATGCCATCGCAAGCATTTTACACTCTTACTGCTAATTAATAACTGATGCCATAGACATGGCGCGGAGGCTACTGTACACGTATGAACATGTCTCAACATACAGCAACAAGCAGCTTCCTACGATTCATTGTTGCGTCACTTTCCTAGTGCCCTTTATATGTACTTGGTAAATTAAAAACTAGTACTTATAGCAATAGACTGGTTAATCTAAATAAATTGGTAGAAATATTTGATCAAATTATCAGTAATTATTCAAAAAAGTTTTTAATTACATTTTTAAATTAATTTAAAACCATTAAAATTTACTTGGAAGAATTGAACAAGAAATTTAAGTGATCATAATAGAATAGAATATGTAATGGAAGACATTTTCAGTTTATATTATAATGGCATAATAGAATAATATTATTTCGATTAACTTTATATACCTATAATTTTGTTGTAATTTATTGTAAATGCCCTTGTTCAATAAATATGTTTCATTAAGGTATTCACATAAAAAATATACGAGGATTTTGTGAGAAGTACCATTGTTTGGAGACAGATGGCAATTTGTGTCAAAATCTGTATTACCGACTATGAGTACTATTCTTTAGTTGATATCTGTCAAAATTTCTAAGAGATTCATCGAGTAGTGTCGTTTTGCGAGCTGTTAAAATTGAGTAAGTTTATGTATTTGTGGAATCATGGGAAAATAACAATGAAAGTGAAGATGATTCCATCAGCCGGTAAAGTTAATACGACGCTATTTTGGGATTCGCAAAATATAATCTTAATAGATTAGTTGCAGAAGGAAATGGAAATCTCGGTACATACAATGATGATTTATTGGACTGAGGAAAAAGGAAGGAAAAAGCGCTACATGGTGAAGAAAAAAATTCTCACCATTATGGGGCATTATCATGATGGTCGGAAATTTTTTTCCATTTATCAGCAATTGCGACAGTAAAACTAGTATATTTACGGTGCGAATTGTAGCCTCATCCACCATATCTACCAGATTTGGCATTTCTGACTTTTTTCTTTTACCAAACTTGAAAGGATGGCTTGGGGGAAAAACAGTTCGCGTCAAATGAAGAGGTCATTGTCGAAACATAGGCCTATTTTGCACTGATGTTTATCCATTCTAGTATTTATGGTGCTTATATTCTGAAATTATTTTAGCACGCCAATGAACTCTAAAAATTGCCAATATTTGGAACTAAAATTGTCCACACAACGTCACGTACAATCAAAAATCACGTAATGTTTACCTGTAGTTATATATTCACATAAATGAAAATAGCTGTATTTATTTACTTTTTAACACCATGGGTTTACACTATACAACAATCAATTCTGTTATAAACATTTATAGTATTTTCTACATGAATTAATTGCAACAAGAAATCTATAGCATTCGCAAAGGGCATTTTGAAATCTATATGAAATTAGGTAAGAAAAGTCTAGTTCGCTCTTGTGACTGCTGCACGCGTTACTTCCTATAGATTAATGAATAATCTGGAAAATTCCGTATACCAAGTACAAACAACTTCCGCATTATTCGCTTTAATAAATGTGTAAACAAAAACCCAGACGGATTAAATAAAAAATATATTCATGTTTTCAGAATATATGTATACATAAGAAAGACTAAATGTACAAAAAACAGGAAGGTTGTAAGTTATATACAGGTTTTTAAGAGACATTTTTTGCGAAATGAATCTTAAAAGGAACTTAACCTAATTATAATTTAATAATAACAATAATTCTAATAATTAATAAAATCAACAATCATCAGTCTTGACGCGTCGCTATGTATTGGAGATGGTAACTTAATGTGGCAGTGTTGAAAGTATTCCATTTTGTTATCTGCAACAGTAAAAAAAAAGTCATTAAAATAAATTCAATTTAATTAGTGTAGTAGTAAAATACACTACAAGCCAAGGTGAACCCGATAACATCAGATAGTTTATTTACTAAAACCGATGACCTTTATTAAATAAAAACAGAAGAAACACATTCCGAAAAAGCCGCCAGTTTTTCGATATTTCAATACATCAAGGCTCCCAGGTACGACATCGGCGGATTTTCGAAAAGAATTTTTGTAAATGTGACCATGATTTCAAATAATTCACCTTGAGGCCGAAAAAGGAAGGTGCCTTAATGCACTTCTAACAAAAAATTGCAGGCAAACCTTGCGAATCGAAATCGCAAATGCAAGGACAAATTTTGAAAATGCTAAAATTAAAATTCGCGAATTTAATTGAAAAATATGTTACGTGAATGCACCGGAATTGATGTGACATAATCACTTTTAAAACAAACACAGTAAGTTCTTGTATATGTACAATAACCGTGTGTCTCTTAGAATGCCGGAGGCTTTAGAACGGTGACCTTCATAAACTGCACACAATCCGGAAATGTACGTAGTATTTGATTGCGTTTGCATTTGTCTCTCTCACCTTTACGTATTTTGATTTGTACCCGTCTCGTTTCACGAGCTGCTAATACTGTATATAGATCAATTTGAAAGATACATATTCTAACCCTCAGAAGTTTCTTCTCGTAGAAGATTGGCCTAGGTAGTCATCTAGACTTGACCTTTGTATAATGTAAATGTCACTAGTCGACATTATATTTGCATTTGTCGACAGAAATCTCGTGAAAATCACGCGGCAAGGATGCCGTAATTATTACAAGCAAAATACAAAGCTACACAACGTTAAAGATTGCAATTAATAAGCTATGCCAAGATATGTTGAAGGCTAAAATTATGTAAATATTAAAACGAAAACTATAATAATGAAAGTGATCAGTTTTATGTATTTGCAATTTTCTTTACGTATACGAACGATTATATATGTATATAAAATAGTTCCTTATTCGCATAAACTCAAACCTTGATGATGATGTAATATATATGTTGTAATCGTTTACATAAATTTCTACTGTAAAATATATGGTGGATAAACGTACGTTTAATTTAGACATTTCTTAAATATTGTTCCTTTTATCCTGTTTTAATATTTCTATATAAAAACTAGAGTTATATATAATTTATATATAATTCAATACAATCACTGGTTTTGTGAATTATGTATATGTTATCTGCGAAAACAGGATATGTGGTTTTTAAGGAAGTGTATATTTTCACGTAAATCATTTTGAAAATAATTAATATTCGATCAACTTGAAAACAGAAAGTTTCTTTATTAAAAACATGAATATAAATATATATTTTTATTTTTAATTTAATTTTTAATAATTATATTATGCGGGTAATTAATATTATTAACAATATGAATACAAATTGATATTTTTATTTTTCATTTAATTTTTAAATAATATGCAAGTAAGTAATTTATTTTAATTTTTTTAAATTAATTTTTTTAGAGAAAATCTAGCTATTTCTACCGCTTTTTTATTTTAGAAATATTCTGTATATTCTAGAAATGTTTTAAATTGCGTAAACAGAGAAATTTTATTATTTAGCCACCTGAATTTAGTTCACTGTTCTAGAATCAAGTTGTGCAAACAAAAATAAAATATTCATGGAGATAAATATATAAAGAGATAAACATTAAAAGTAGAACATTCTGTAAAGTAGATATTAAACTAACATATCGAAAAATAAATTTTTGTATATGGGCTATTATTTTCTTTGTTACTATTTTTGTTGTTATCACAAATATACATTCATGCATAGTAATTTGAAACACAAGAAATTAACATTTTTTTTTTAAAATAAAGCAGTTCTGGATAAAAATGATTTTTTAAATGAAGTTTTTGTAAAATGCTTCCACGTAAGAAATATTCAAAAACATCGATAAAATTTTTCCGAGTAAATTCGCTAAAAAAGACATATTTTACGTTTATAAAATGATTGTCTAAAACGAAGTAAATTTAAAAATGTAATGTTAATCATGTATCAGATAATTCAGCTGTAAACTCTTCGAAATGTCCGGTCATCAACCCATTGATTAAGCTGTGTCATTCATTTAGTGGAGAGAGGAGTCACAGGAAGGGCTATATGTATCTGGGTTAACCTAACTTTTATTGAGTATCGTCTGGACAGCATCATCAACATCATCGAAACTCATCATCCTCTCCCCACACAACACAGACGAACTTATCATCCGGAGATGGCAGGCCTCCATTGAGACACCTTTTGTTGTAAATTACGACGCCCGGTTGTTATATTACTAATAATTTCTCGAGTTGTTTGATGTACTCGGTGTCAATGATCTGCTGTACAACACATACATACAACAACACCATAAAGGCGAACTTGAGGAATTATTTTGGTAGCTATGTGTACTGAATTTTTACGAGAGAACTGCCAAACGAATGCATGGCATGCATTCACTTTAATGTGATTTTTACTTTAAATATGTTTCTTTAGAAATAGGAAAAAAACATTTTAACAGCAGTAACAAACTATTTATTAAATTAACAAGTGAATTTAGAATATGTTACAAATTTACAGGTGTTACTGTATGCGTTAGATTATAAAAGAGAAACAAATGGAAGTTAAATTTAGATGTATTGCTCTTATTAATGTTTTAATCATTATGTTGCACTACTGAAATGTCTAATTGTTGCAAAATTCTATTTAATATTCACTTTGATATATAAATAATGATAATAATATTAATAAGATGCAATATGTGAGCTATATATATATATGGGGGCGGTATGTGTAGGTAAGGTAGAACTCGAAACGAAGGTCAACAACCCAAGGAAACGCGGAAGTACTTACCGGAGTCTCCTGCGTCGGCAGCTGGAAGTTTCCTTGCGACCACCGTCGCATCCGTCGCGGTGCCACATTAGTAGAGCCCGGTTGGGTCCAGTGTCTTGCCTCCGTCGAGTTTCATGTTGGCGGTTTTTGTGATTTAATGAATGGTGCGGGGTAGAACAGGAAAAAAGTCGAATCGAATCGAGAAGAAGCGGAAGAGAAGAAGAGTAAATTTCTTTCCGAACTCGGAAGAAAGTTCACACTCTCAGTATTGACCGGTGGGGTCCAATATTTTCTTTCCTCCGTCCATGGCTGTCGTGTGTTTTTCACCTCCTCGTGTGCGGTCGATCGAGTTATTACCGAAATTCGCTTCTATTTAAACACGAATGTTTTGATTTAGTTGTGTGCTCCGCAGCTGTGACCGGTATATCTATGTGTATTAAGTGTGTGTGTCTATATATGTATGTGTTGGAAATCTTCAAGTAGCGCAAACACAAGAAACACTCGCGCTGGAATGATCCCAACTCCGCCTGAGTCTTGCTTAAATGTATCCGATTAGTAGTGGGGGTGTAGAGTCCGGACGCCAACCCTGACCCACTCATGATGCTACTATAATCCCTTGCTAATTCTTAATCAAACTGCTGTAGGCAATCGAACTTCCCGACAATGTGACACTTATTTTACTCATTAACAGCGTATCATCTTTTTTTTTTATTACTTTCTTATACGGCTTCGAATTATTTAATATTCTCTTTCTTTTCCTTAAATTCTTTTACTTGCGATGGTGTTGATGTCGATAAGGTCTTTGTCATCGCGTGCTCACGACTGCTTAAGGCTAATTAGAAATCGCAAATAAACTTTCCTGCAAGTACACGGTGTGTGTGTTTGTGTGTGGAAAGTACTGAAATACTTTTCAGCCTGTCGTATTATCTTCGGAATGCAGTTTTGTCTTAACATGATCCGGTTGGACTAATTTATTTACACTTTAAAATTGCATGCTGGCACGTCAATTCGGGTGGGCTTTTTTTACGTTAATCCATGCAAAATTCCTCTCGTTTGAGGAAACTGTAAGTATCCGCGTTCACTTCCGACTCGTACTCGATATATAATTTCCGTACAGCGTTAATTTTAATTATAATAATAATTCAATTAATTATTACTTATTACGTAATGTGTAAAGATGTAAAACGTACAAATAATATCAAACATTCAAAATTTATATTATATTTTAAATGTTTTATTGTTAATTACTAATAAAATCATCATATAATATTATGTTTTCTTTATTATATTAAAAATTTGCATGTATACACATAATATGTATAAATTTTATTTTTTGTGTTTGGGTAATTCGACCAGTAGTAATAACGCGAAACATTTACTTTGAATTAGCGAACGTTTCAGGGGAGGGGGAGTTCCCCTCTTTCAAGATATTTATTTTTTCTTTTGACGTGCAATACATCTATTCTACATAAATTATAGATTATAAACTATAATAAAAAAGTTCATCAAATAAAATTATGTATGTGTAAAATCGATGCATTCCAGGGTAAAAGGAAAAATAAATAACTTTAAAAATGGGTGAAAAATATAAATTGCTTTTATTATCTCTTAGTTGTCTAAAAATCCAGGTGCAAAAGAATAGAAAAGGAATAAAACTTATAGTTAGAATAAAACGAGCAAATATATAAATCTCTTTATATAATAATATTTTTTAATCAAAAAGGAAATTCAAAAATCAAAAAGTTTGATAAGATTTAATCACTAAGGTTGATATATAACCCCTTTCCACATTAACTTTTGTAATTCTGTATACGCATTTCGACAACCAAGTTGTCATCATCAGCAGATAACCGCAAAGTGTCGCACCTCGTAAACCACGGCGAAAAATGCCTGTACGAAAACAAACTCCGTACGTGATCCACACCGTTGAGAACCTAAATGTACACTAGCAGTGTACATTTAGGTTCTACACTAGCAGTGTACATTTAGGTTCTACACTAGCAGTGTACATTTAGGTTCTCAACGGTGTGGATCACATGCGGAGTTTGTTTTCGTACAGGTATTTTTCGCCGTGGTTTACCAGATGCGACACTTTGCGGTTATCTGCTGATGATGACAACTTGGTTGTCGAAATGCGTATACAGAATTACAAAAGTTAATGTGGAAAGGGGTTATATATCAACCTTAGTGATTAAGTTAATCAACCACAGGCTTCATCAAATTCAACTTGATCAAATTTGTTGTTTTTTTACTATTTTTATATTTTATATTGTTAGATATAATAATACAATAGATTTAAATAATTGTAAAATAACATTATTGTACAGGAACTAAATAAATAACTGGAAATGGTTGGGAAATTTGTGTGATTTTTTACCTGTAAATTTACGTACGAAGCAAAATGTATAAAATTTACACTATACTTATGATATGAAAGATGACTAGGTAATTTCCTATTTTAGTTGAATATTTTTATTATTATCCTTACCAAAAGAATATATATGTGTATGGTATAGTGTTAATACTGTGTAATCAATTGTATTCGTAATTAGGATAGCTTATAAATATTAAAACTTAGTTGGGCGCATCGAATTAAATGATAAATCATACTAGGTGACTAGCTTCGAGCAAATATTCAATTTGGCGGCCCTAATCTAAAAAATAAATGCAATTACGTTGAAATCTGTGTCTGAATAAATACTTAAATAGATAATAAAAATTCGCTACAACACTATAGGTGACTATAGAGCTTCAAGCAACTACATTGAAATCTGTGGCTGAATAAATATTTAAACAGGTAATAAAAATTCCCTACCACACTATTAGCTGTATCTCAGATATGCATTTCGACAACTAAATTGTCATCTTCAGTAAACGAGCTCACAGTAAAATTGCAGTTGTTTTCTCCGTTTCTTTACTGTAAGCTCGTGTTTTAATAATGTGCTTCCCTCCTACTGAAGATGATAACTTACTTGTCGACAAAAAATACAACGAATAGTATGGTAAGAGTTGTTTTAACTGCCTGAATAAAAAAATAAGTCTCTCGATTTATTTTTTAGGTTAAATTTGTTTGATTTTTATCTCCCCTGAATTTGACAAACAGACATGTTAATATAAAATTGCAGTATTAAAAAATTTTCAAACACGTGTATACAAGAGGAACTAGAAAAGTATTATGTCTAACTATGAAACAAAAGACCATTTTGTCTCATCATTTCATTTTCCAATGCACTCTATCTAAAAACCACTGCATTTGCGCGGCTCTGTAACAACTTTATTTCATAAAAAAATAATGATTTTTTATAGCCGTTGAAATAGGCATCAATCATCTCTTTTAATTGATTATCCTCGTCCTTTGATATGCTTTTTCAGATTTCTAAATAAGAAGAAGCCGGACAGAGTCTGACCTGGATTATGTGGTGGGGTGGTCCAGCTTAAAGAGATTATAGTTGCGCTGGATAGGTTAGACTTTGACTGTCTTGTAAACTAGCGCATTGTCATGAAGAAGAAGACTTTTTTGTGATGCAATCCTTGACTTTTAACCAACATAATTTTGTTAAGGTATTACGTACTGCTGTTTTTATAGTTCCCTTTGATATATATTCAACAAAAATAATTCCTATGTTTCTAAAAGACATGGGTCATCTTCAATGTATTTACGACCCCATCGAAACTGTTTTGCCCTTTAAAATATCATGGAACCTCATCCCTATACAATACAATAATTCGGTCATAAACAGGTTTAGGAGAATCCTGTTTGTTTTTGGTCAAAAATTTGACGATGTTCTAATTTCACAAAACTCAGTTTTGGTTATTAAAGCCTCTATAAAACACAAAATAGTGAAGGAAGTGAAGTTAAATTTGATCCATAACTTGAAAAATGTAATTATTGAATAGTATGGTATTAAGCTATGCACAGTTTCTTATTCCAATCATGGCTAAGTAGATTTTTGTCTAGCTTTACTCATATGCATGTATTAATATGTCGCCCGAATAACACATCAAATTATAATAGCTAGCATATTTTCAAAATTTGGAATACTCAGTTTTTCTTATTGAGAATTACTTTAAAATAGTGAAAAATAAGAAAATAGTACATGATCATATTGCAATACGTTGAGGATTTTTAAAATAAGAATTTTCTGATTTTGATGACAATTACACGATATTGGTACGGCAGGATCCTCAAATTTCCAAGAAAGAAGAAATGTTACTCAAAAATGTAGTAGCTGTGCAGGGACTTAAAACAAGAATAATTCCATGCTATCTGCTTCTGGGCTTCCGGGCTGGAAACTGGAAGCTGGAAGACTACACTGAAATTGCAGTTTCAGTGCAGTAGTTAAGCCCTGAAGATGTCCCATACAAATGGGTACGAAACGACGGCAGATATACAAGTGACGCGGTTCCAGCCCAGAAGCCCAGAAGCAGATAGCATGGACCACGACCGCGGAAGTCTACGTACCAGATTAAGAATAATTCCAGTCTATTTGTAAATTGGTTCAGAAAATAGGATTGTCAAACAGAATTTGTGACACAATTCTAGAAAAGGATTTAAATGGAAGGTAAGGAAAATTACACAATTCTATTCTAAAGATTTTTTGCAAAAGAATAGACACTTTGAGTGTCTATTCCTTCCTTCTTAAGCCGTTTAAATAAAAACTATATCCTGGATTTGACATTTTTAACCAACTGAGCGTGGTCTCTCCCCACTCCGTATATAAATTAACAAAATATGAAAATTCGAGCTTCTGAAAATCCACACCAATATATTGAGACTTCCCAACATCTACAGCAGGTAGAGTTTGGCTAACAGTTTCTCATAGGTGTCCATATAATAATTGTTATAATTTTCTTTAATAAAATAAATTCACTTTGGTAGATATAGAAATGATTTCTTACATTTACTTTTTGATAGGAATATAAAAAGTATAAAATAAATTTAAACGCCTATAAATTATACTAATTTTGCTCACTAATACCTCCGAGTCTGTTTACTTCGATTAAGAATTGTGACAATGTTTATGATTGATAACATCCAAATTAAACAGCGATTAAGTTCCTGCGTGTGTACTATCAAGAATGTACACATGTTGATAAGTATATTTACCTGTAAAACACATCATTTACGTGTATATGTAAATTATATTTGAGACATGAAAAATGTCACACTGCAAATGGTATTTCGTGCTATTTTTTATTGATAAGACTTACAAGTACACAGTAAAATATTTCACAAATGTGGACAGAGTTAATATTTGGACTATGATAAGATCGAGTTATTTTTTAAATTCAATTTCTCTACAAAAATATCTGGCAGAAATTACACTGTTTAATTGGCGTAAATATTTTCAATATCTGGAACGATATTAGGGTTACATATTTACAAAGTAAAATAACCAGAAAAATTACAAAATGACAAAATGAAAAGTGCAGAAGAATATGTACATAAAATTGAACGATAGGAAGGGAGAAAAACAATTTTATATTATTGTTTTAGTTAAAATCTCCCTCGTCAAAATGTTTCCAAAGAAAAAAGGTGTCTTCATTCAAAAGAAATTTTAAATATGGAACTAAAATATCTGCCAAAGATATAGATTTTTTTTATTATTTTTCGCGTCTGCACCTTTACCCTTGGGACCGTTAATAGCCTCTGCCTTTTTAACTTTTGGTGCATCCTCTCCATCTCCCTCCGGCCCTTTTTCTTCCTCTTCATCATTCGACATTTCTTCTTCATCGAATTCACTTAACTTCAACGAATTCTTTAAAAAATCTTCCAATCAAATCAGTAATGTATACTGGAGGCATTTCTCAAATTAAACTAAACTAACCAGAGGATTGTGAAATGATAAGTCAAGGACAAGTTTTTCCTTGACTTATCATTTCACAATCACAATCACTGATACTAACTTGTTCTATTTTCAGTGTTTCTATTGGAACTTTAACGGATTCTTTTCTAATCATCGCTTCTACTTGCAGAGTATTTGGTTCACCTGCTACACTATTTGGACCGAAGCAATGCTTGTCTAATTATTAATTTACGATATCTTTGGCAGTTGTCGGAAACCTTCCCATCTTGGCCTCGTGTTTTACTAGACTTTACTAGTACCTTGCAGAATCACTAAATTCAAGTATTCATCTGCAATTTCAATTAATTGAAGATTTAGATTAAAGAGAAACTATACATAACCAAAAGTACAATATTCATCATTTGGTATTACATATTTTAGAAACATATGAATTACATGGAATACTTTTGATTTTAATATTTTTGGATAAAGAAAAATATCCCCGGTACTAAATTTCAAAGGACTATATTAAATCGAAATACGAAATATTGAAAAAGGACAATTTATGTATTTAACGATTAAACAAACTAACAGAGAAAGTTCGGCAATTCGCATATTTGGATATTGGTGAAATTTGTTGGAATTGTATTGGGATCTAAAGTATTCGACATCTATTTTTTAAATCATTTCAATCACACCTTTATGGGCTAAAATTACTCTTGAAAATGAACAATATTTTTTGTCTATCACTTTTGAAAAGCTATAGTTTAAAAGCTGTTTCGAAAACGAATGTTTTCCTTTTGTCATAAGTTATAAACTAATCTTTCTTCATCTTGGCTTCCGGACTGGAACTGCATCACTAATAACTTTGTTATCGACGTTTCGTCGCCACTTGCATGGGACATTTTAAGGGCTTAACTGCTGCTACTGATGTCATTGTTGCACCGAAATTGGTGTAAGTCTGTATTGAATGGATTTATATAGGGATATTTGTTACGGTTCAATGGAGCGTTACGAATATGGTTGAATTGCTTGGAGGTACAGGATTGCTTGCCATTAGCTAGGGTATCATTTATGTTCTGGAGGTATATATACTAAGGTCTGGAATTTTCAGATTGTGTGATATGGTGTTTGGTATTTTCAGCTTGTTGATAAATTATGCGGGCTAGAATATCCTAGTCAAGTTGAGATAAAATAGAAGCAAGTTGTTTGTATGTGTAAAGGAGTTTATTAGAGAGAGAATTGGAGGGATTTAGGAACATTTTTATTATCATGACATCCAAGGAAAAATGTTGAAGAGCAAATAAAACTTAATAATTTTACGTGTACTCGTAGCTTTCCAAGTTCTCTGGTCTTCTTCTGGATATCCTCCCCGTAGAGGTTGGCTAAACTGGCTCATAGACTTCCTCTCTACGAATCAGATGTAACCTAATTGTAAAAAAATGAAGTTTCGAAATAAAAGCTTCTTGTTTTAAAGAAAAAATCGCATTCTTTAAAAATTTCGATTGCTTAAAAATAAAGTTTATGTGTTTTAGCATTTTACTGTCTAGGTGATCATATTTGAGACACAATTTGAATGATATTAGGAATATAGTGCAGACTATTTTATTTGAGAACTAGAGAACTCAGTTCTATTACTTAAACTTTAAATGCTTTTACTTTTTAATTTGATCTAAAAAATATTCTAGATTAGATCCGAATGTAGTGTTCTTTTTTTAAAGAGACCCAAATAATACGACGTACGAGGGTTATTTTTTAAAAAGTTCCCTCTTTAATAAGAAGAAAAATACTGTAAATATCATTAAAATATATTTATTTCCATATTCTACATACTTGTATTATCAGAATAGTTATCGTATAAAGATCTAAATTCTATTTAATTAATGTATTAATGTAGTATAATGCAGCATAATTGTTTTAGAATATATTGTATATACGAATATATAAAACACTTCGTACATGTATATGTATTGGGTGTTTTTTAAGCTGCATGAGAACTATCGATATCGATAACTATGTTTTGACAGCTGATAATGTCAAACTGTGTCGACATTTCTGTTCAGTAAGGTTTGACAAGTCATCATGAATTGTTTAACGCCAGAACAACGCTTCCAAATTGTGAAAATTTACTTTGAAAAAAATAAATCTGTTCGCGAAGTTCATAGAGCACTTCGTCCATTTTACGGTCAACATAATCGGCCTAGTGAGCAAGCAATTCGTGCAGTTATTGATCGTTTTCGCACTAATTTTATTATTCTCGATTCAAAACCATTAACAAGACAAAGAAATGTGCGCATCGAAGGGAATATTGCTGCCGTTGCGCGAAGTATTGAAGAAGACGCCGAAATGTCGATTCGTCGTCGTTCTCAACTTGTTGGCCTTTGTCCTTCGACTATGTGGAAAATCTCACGTAGGGATCTTGGCTGACGTGCCTATAAAATACAGCTCGTGCAAAAATTGAAGCCAAACGACCATCGTTTGCGTCGCATTTTTGCTGAATGGGCTCATTTGAAACTGGCCGAAGATGAACATCTTTATCAAAGAATTGTGTTTAGTGATGAAGCTTGTTTCTGGTTAAATGACTACGTCAATAAGCAAAATTGTCGTATTTGGAGCGAAGACAATACTCAAGCCGTTAACGAATCACCACTACATCCATTAAAATTGACTGTTTGATGGGGTTTACACGCTGGCGGCATCATCGGTCCTTGTTTCTTTCGAAATAACGAAGGCGCTGCCATTGCGGCGAATGGCGAGTGCTATTTAGCCATGCTGACTGAATTTTTATTTCCAAAAATTAATCAGCTAAATATTGACGACATTTAGTTCCAACAAGACGGCGCAACTTGCCATACAGCGCGATTAACAATTGATTTATTACAAAATCAATTTGGTGACAACTTTATTTCCAGAAGTGGTGCTGTTCACTGGCCCCCTCGTTCATGCGATTTAACGACACTGGATTACTTCCTATGGGGCTATGTTAAGTCTTTGGTTTATGCCGACAAGCAAGCAACTCTTGAAGCATTGGAAGTCAATATTCAAGCCACCATTGACGTCATACAGCCAGATTTATTGGAAAAAGTAGTCAAAAATTGGAGTGATCGAATGGACCATGTAACTCGTAGCCACTGCGGAAGTATGCCGAAAATCATATTTAAAAAATAAATACTATAAAATCATCTACCAGATTATAATAAAAAAAATTTCATTCCAACAATATTTCTATCTTGTATTATCATTTAAATTCCTCAATCTCATAAAAAAACGTGTATATATATATATACGAATAATTCCTTTCTTGATTATATATATATATATATACATATATATATATATATATATATAATATAAGGGATAAATAAAATAAAGAAATAATATCAAACAAAATAATTATTCCTATATTACGCGCATTAATAACATATATCCATTCGAATACAAATCTTCGGAAAGTAAAGCGTTTTTGTACTATTATGTTATGAATCATAGACATGCTCCAAATGCCAATGCTTTGTTTACTTGGCGTAAAGACCATCTTACTTGAATTCGGCAGATATAGTTTCGTGTACATCGTTAACCTTTTTATGGTAACTACTGCACTTTATCCCACGCCTAACACAGGGTCGCAGTGTGAATTACATTACTTCAGCATTCGGAAGTTCGGAACAGGCAATATGTATTGATAAGTTGCAGTTATTTTATATGTTAAACCAGTCTAATTTTGAATAATTGTATTTCATTTCAGGTAATGCCTTTTTAATACAGCAAGCGATGAGAAACAAAAAGTAAGAAATTCTATGTACTGGTAATAAGGAATAAGAGTAAGAACAGAGACACGTTTCATAACGGCCGGATCAAAAAACTATTCACTCATAAATATACACGAAGTCCGCGGAAAGAGAAAAGATTTGAATAGTAGTAATCCATGTGTTCACATTTAAAACCTTTGGCTGGCAGCATTCGCTTAAACAGGAAAGAGAAACCACTTTCCTGGATAGTAGAACCTCATAAGAGGAAGAACAGAGACACGTTTCACAACGGCTCGACCAAAAACTGTTTACTCATAAATATACACGAAGTCCGCGTAAAGAGAAAAGATTTGGATAATCCATGTGTTCACATTTAAAACCTTTGGCTGTCAGCATTCGCTTAAACAGGAAAGAGGAACGACTTTCCTGGATAGTAGAACCTCATAAGAGGAAGAACAGAGACACGTTTCACAACGACCCGACCAAAAACTGTTTACTCATAAATATACACGAAGTCCGCGTAAAGAGAAAAGATTTGGATAATCCATGTGTTCACATTTAAAACCTTTGGCTGTCAGCATTCGCTTAAACAGGAAAGATGAACCACTTTCCTGGATAGTAGAACCTCATAAGAGGAAGAACAGAGACACGTTTCACAACGGCCCGACCAAAAACTGTTCACTCATATATATACACGAAGTCCGCGTAAAGAGAAAAGATTTGAATAATCCATGTGTTCACATTTAAAACCTTTGGCTGTCAGCATTCGCTTAAACAGGAAAGAGGAACCACTTTCCTGGATAGTAGAACCTCATAAGAGGAAGAACAGAGACACGTTTCACAATGGCCCGACCAAAAACTGTTCACTCATATATATATACACGAAGTCCGCGTAAAGAGAAAAGATTTGAATAATCCATGTGTTCACATTTAAAACCTTTGGCTGTCAGCATTCGCTTAAACAGGAAAGATGAACCACTTTCCTGGATAGTAGAACCTCATAAGAGGAAGAACAGAGACACGTTTCACAATGGCCCGACCAAAAACTGTTCACTCATATATATACACGAAGTCCGCGTAAAGAGAAAAGATTTGAATAATCCATGTGTTCACATTTAAAACCTTTGGCTGTCAGCATTCGCTTAAACAGGAAAGATGAACCACTTTCCTGGATAGTAGAACCTCATAAGAGGAAGAACAGAGACACGTTTCACAATGGCCCGGCCAAAAACTGTTCACTCATATATATATACACGAAGTCCGCGTAAAGAGAAAAGATTTGAATAATCCATGTGTTCACATTTAAAACCTTTGGCTGTCAGCATTCGCTTAAACAGGAAATAGGAACCACTTTCCTGGATAGTAGAACCTCGGACTGGAAATCCCCGGAGCCTTTGCGTCCCAAGCCAGTATTATACAGAAATAACCTTAAAACTGAAACAATAAAAATTTCTCATTAACAATTTTTGCATAATAAAAACATGAAAGGATTTAATCGTATTGTTAAATGTCTCTATTACTCGATTCACGTCATTAAAAAGAAAAATTATGTTCCCGTTTGTAAATTTAAATATAACCGGCAACATTTAATGGTTTGATAAAAAAAATTCAAACTTTTCCAAAAGTATGCGCATAAAAAATCCACGTGGCATTATATCCGAACAGCTTTTTCTATGAATAAAAAAATCTTTTTTTACATAAGGATGCGTAAAAATATGTCACAATGTCACATTTGGATTTGAATATATTTTAAAGAAATAATAAAACGAAATAATTTTTCGTTAATTAAACTTTATATAAATATCAAATTTTTAATTCTCATGCATAATCTTGTTCGAGAGTGGCAAGCCTAAAAAAAGATAAACACGGAACTGTGTACATAGAAGAGTCTATTCTTGACGGAGAAATGAAAGAAGCAAGATAAGGAAACACTGCAAATAAATTCAAGTGAAAGGTCGATAAAACAGGCACATCTGGTACTTTAGAGAAAGAAATACGAGGTATGACAAATAAATAACGAGACTGCGCTCCTTCGGGCAGCCGCATCGCGCGAGGCTGTAATTGATCTTGATATTTCCCAAGCAACAACTTGTAGTTTCGTCTCTCTGTCAGCTTTGGTTTACTTTCGAGCTTTAATTGTCGAGGATACTGTTACTTAGTAGTGCCGTGATAATGATTGATATAAATATTGAGCAGCGAATTAAACTGATATTCGTCGTCAAATTAAAAAAATCGCCAACAAAATGTTTACAAATATTAAAGGGGGTATTTGGTGATAATGTTACGTGACGTGCGCTAGTTTTTCAATGGCACAAACGGTTTTCTGAAGCTCGAGAAGAGGTCGAAGATGATGAACGTCCTGGTCGACCTGCAGGAACTGAAGTCAACGTTCAGAAAATTAATGAAATTGTGCGGAAAAACCGACGTCTGAGCATTCAGATGATTGCCAATACAGTAAACATTAAAGAAACAGTAATACAAATTTTGTATGGTGAATTAAACATGACAAAAGTTTGTGTAACAATGGTGCTGAAAGACCTCACTCAGGAACAAAAATACAATCAAAAAAACATTTGCTCTCACATTATGGAATGACTCACAGAAAAGCCAGACTTGCTCACAAAAATCATGACATGTGACAAAACTTGGATTTTCCAGTATGATCCGGAAACAAACCGTTAATCAATGGAAGGCCGCCGAATTGCCAAGACCGAAAAAATCACGAATGAGCAAATCGAAATTGAAGGCAATGCTGATCGTTTCTTTCGATATCAAGAGTGTTATCATGACTGACTGAGTGTCTGAAGTCAAACAGTTAATCAAAAATAATACAAAGAAGTCCTAATCAAGCTGAGGGAAAGAGTAAGGAAGAAAAGACCGGATCTGTGGAAGAACGACTCGTGGATTCTGCTCCAGGACAACGTACCAGCAATGCCCTATCTGTGAAGCAGTTCTTAGCGTACAAGCACATTGCTGTTCTTAATCAGCCTCCGTATTCGCCAGATCTCTCACTATGTAACTTTTACCTGTTCCCATAAGTGAAAAGTGCATTAAAGGGAACACATTTTCAGTCCGTTGAACATGTAAAAGCAAAAACGGCAGTTGTTGAAGAGGCTGACAACCGATGGACTACAGCATTCTTTTGAACAATGGAGGACACGTATAGAGCGGTGTATAGATTGCGGAACAGAGTATATTGAAGGGGACAAAAGTTTATTCGCAATAAATGGCATTTCTCACACCGGTCTCGCTATTTAAATGCCACACCTCGTAGAAGGTTTTTGGAAAAACCAGAACAGGTTTTTCAACCTACAAAATATTAAGTATTAGAATTTATAAAATATTTATATTTATACAGAAAAGATAGATAGTCAATATTTAGGAAAATTATATCCTAGGTTTTGCACAATAAATTCCAGTTAAAAGACAAATCAAATGAAGGTGGTTCTAAATCTGGCTAAAACAAAAAATGCAAATGAACTAGTTAGCTAATAACAGTGGTTTAATGAGTCAAAATCTAAAAACTTTCTTACCCAATAATTTATTATCTAAGAAAGAAATAATGCACGATGTAGATACTTCGATGAAATATATTTAAAAAATGATATCGTCTCTAATAGCAATATCTTAGAGGTTACTAGATTTAAACGTAAAATTATTGAGGAAAGTGAAACTAATAACTAGTGCCGAGACAAATTGTAATGCTAACATTTGAAGGAAACCTATTGCCTAATATGTTGTTATAGTCATTTTTGTTGTAGAATCTTATGTATGTACAACGTGTAATTCAATTCTTCAAGTGCCTTAGATGTGATAATATGCCAAACTATGTCTAGTTTGAAAAGTTCATGTACTACTGCATTTTTGCAAAGACAATACACATAATACACTATCTAAAATTTGCCCACATTAATGAGTCAACAGAAAATTAAAAAGTAAGAGGATAGTTTGACAAGTAGTGAGAATGACACATAGGTGGCGCTCTAATTGGTAAAACAAATGCACTGTAATTTAGGTTGCCTATTTATATGTTTACATTCCGATATTTAGATAAATCGGTTGATTAGTTTATTTTTGACAGCTGATTGAAAAAGAAGCAACACTTCGTTTTGTTGAAATGGATAAAGCAGAGTATCGTGCGGTGATTAAATACTTCGTAATTAAGGGTATGAAAGCTATCGAAATAAAAGATAAGTTACGGGAAACATTAGGTGAATCTTCTCCATCATCCGCCACAATAAGTAGATGGGTAAATGAATTTAAATGTGATAGAACAAGCTGTGTCGATGAAGCGCGCTCTGGAGCATCCAAAATCGTGACTTCTAAGGAAATGATTATAAAAATCCGTAATATTATTACGCAAAATGGACGACTCAAAGTGAGAGAGATAGCAGAAATGGTAAACATTTCAACAAAACGCGTACACCACATTTTAACGAAAGAATTGGGCCTTTCCAAGCTTTCGGCAGGATGGGTGCCGCGATTGCTTACGACCGATCAAAAGTTCACTCGTTTGCGCATTTCCAATGTGTGTTTGGACCTTTATAATCGGAATACGGTTGATTTTTGTAGGCGATTTGTTACTTGCGATGAAACTTGGATACACCACAGTACACTCGAAACTGAACAACAGGCGAAACAATGGTTAGAACCTGGTTCTGCACCTCCAAAGAAAACGAAAACCACTTTATCGGCGAACAAGGTGATGGCATCAATTTTTTGGGATTCAAAGGGCATTTTGCTCATTGATTACTTTCAGAAAGGTGCCACAATAAACGAACAATATTATGCTGAACTTCTACATTGAGATTCGTGCTAAACGGCCAGGAATGGCAAAGAAAAAGATTCTGATGAATATCTTGTATAGTCTTAATTAATTTTAAAGATGCTTATGATTCTGTAAATTTATCAATTCTAAGAAATAAACTCATCAATTCTACTATATAATTATTGCACATAATAGATTAATAAACAACGGGAATGCGTATTAGTATACTCAATGTCCATTGAAAAAACCTGAGTAAATAAAGTAGCATAATGCAGTTATGATTTATTTATCTTCTTGCGCAAGTCCGATTCGTTCAGTTATTTTAAAATTAACATTTAACATTAGCAGAATGTTATATATACCAGAAACTTTCGAAGTTAAATTTTGCAGTCAAATACTTGTATATGTGTGTACATATTTTACATGATGTATAAATACGATGATACTACCGTTTTATAGAATTATAGAAGGTTGTCTTATTACATGTAAATATAATTAATGTGGACGAAACTAGGCCCAGTTCCGGAAAGATTAAATATTGATAATTTTTTTTACAGTTTTCAGCAAAATCCAATTCTTAACGAGTGGCTCGGACACTTACGTTTATATTTTATTTAAAAATTTATTCTGTAACCTTGAATTTTTGTTAAGATTGTAATTCTAAAAATTTAATCATTTCTTTGTGATTCGTTACTTTATTAATTAAAAGCGGAATTATGTACGTCCGGTTATTCTTTTTTATTTTATATTATCGTAGAACTACCGCCGTATGCAGGGTGTTTGATAACCAGGAAAGGGACGAGATTTCTTTTTGTTTATTTCTTTATTCATCCGACTACAAATAGAGCATAGAATATGTCATACGTTTCACAATTAATCATAAACAACAGAACTGTATACAAAGAAATGTAAATTACATTTAAATTTTAGACATTTAAAATTCAGCGTCGTCTATGTACTCCTTAAGTAACTAGAAACCCTTGGAGAGCAATAAGTGACTAATTTTATTTTTAAATATTTGTCTTGTCATTTGTTTAATATTCACAAGAAGCCTATTTTATACCTCGATAGCAAAATAATGAGCATTTTTTTTCACTCAATGCAAGTTCATGTCGTGGTATTTCCAAAATATACAAATTTTCGGTACTATGTAAATGAAACTGATTTAATTTATGTGTCTGATCAATATTGTTAATGATATATAACAGTAATTGTAAAATAAATAAACTTGCTAATGTCATGATATTTACTGCAGGAAGAAATACCCTACAATTTGTTCGACTGCCAACACCCATGAATATAGGTCAGGCTTTTTTTGCAAATTAAATAAGCGTTCTACGAAACTCAACACCGTAAGGCATGAGGGAATGATAATGCGAAAAGCAATACATTTTTAGTATATCGAATCTAAAATCATACTTAAGGTGTGACGTAACAAAGTAGCACTTGGATAACTTGTTAGTAAAAGCATCAGCATTATTTTTCCAATTACATCTAGAGTCAATTATCAGTTCCAAAAACTTAGTACGGGTTGGCCCCAAAAGTACCCGGCCTGACTTAGAGATGGCGGTAGTTGTTTGAAAAATTATCATTGTATTAGAAAGTATACAATCTATAAAGCACATATTTCATATTTGAACACGTCACGTTGTTTAGTATTTGTTTGGCAGCCGTCAATAGTGAACGTTTTCAGTGAATTTGTAAAACTTGGGCCTTAGCCCAACCGATATAATAGCTGAACTGAATTCTACTCTGGGTGTGTCTGCTCCTTCGTTTACAATAGTGAAATTTTGGATAGGAGAATTTAAACGAGGTGTCGACTCCAGAAATGGTAAAGAAAATCCACAATGCGGTACTGGATGATCATCGACAGAAAGTGCGCGAGCAAGCAGACATAGTATGCATTTAAAAAAGTGTGGTACATTGCATATTATCTGAAAATTTGGACATGAGAAAGCTGTATGCAGAGTGTGGCGTTTGCTCACACTCGAGCAAAAACAGTGTCGTGAAGATGTTTCGATTGAGTGTTTAGCGGAGTTTCACAGCAACAAAGCAGAATTTTTTGCGCCGCTTCGTAACCATGGATGAAACATGAGTCCATCATTTCACACCCGATACAAAAGAACAATCAAAACAACGGACTCAAAATGGAGAACCGGCTGGATCGAAGGCGAAGACCCTTTCATCTGTAGACAAGGTCATGGCACCGGTTTTTTGGGACGCGCGTGGAATAATTTTCATTGAGTATCTTGAAAAAGGGAAAACTATCAACGGCGAGTATTATGCGAATTTATTGCTACGTTTGAGCGAAGAAATAAAAAATTAAGCAAAAACGGTCAAATTTGGCTAAGAATAAAGTGTTGTTTCATCAAGACAATGCACCAGCTCACAAATCCGTTATTGTAATGGCCAATATTAATGAATTAAAGTTTGAATTGCTACCTCATGTACTCTATTCGCCAGATTTAGCCCCCTCGGATTATTTTCTGTTCCCAAACTTGAAAAAATGGCTCAGTGGTCAAAGATTTTCTAACGATGAAGAAGTGATGTCGGCAGTTAATTGCTATTTTGAGGAAGATAGTTCTTATTATATTGGGTCTGGGAAAAAGTTCGTGGCGTTTTTCCCGATAGATGGCATTGGTTGCCGATAACTAAAGAACAACAAGTCACAACGACACCACCGAGGGCTCGTTTTTTAGATGACCTTCCGAACGTTAGTTTGAGCGTAGAAACATTGTAATCGGTGCAGTGGTTGGAAAGTTATTCGCACTTGAAAATGGAGAAGAATAATGAGAAATTTCGCTATATTCTGCAATATTATTATGATAAGGGGAAGAACGCTGCGCAGGCTTGTGATAAAATTTGTGCTGTGTACGGTGAAGGTACTTTATCGAAATCTGTTGCGCGGAAATGGTTCGCTCGCTTTCGTTCTGGAAATTTCAATGTGAAAGATGAGTCACGCTCCGGTCGTCCAATCACTGAAAAATCTGATGAAATTCTTGAAAAAGTCCAACAAGATAAGCATATCAGCAGTGTCGATATTGGCATGGAGCTAGGCATTGACCACAAAACTGTTTTGAACCATTTACACAAAGCTGGTTACAAAAAAAGCTTGACGTATGGGTTCCTCATGAGTTGAGCGTGAAAAACATGATTGACCGAATTAACATTTGCGATGCGCTGCTGAAACGGAATGAAATCAAGCCGTTTCTGAAACGTTTAATAACCGGAGATGAAAAATGGATTACGTACGATAATCGGAAGCGTAAAAGATCGTGGATAAAGGATAGTGAGCCGTCACAAGCGTTCGCTAAGCCAACATTGACGCCAAAAGAAGTGATGCTGTGTGTATGGTGGGACTGGAGGTGAATCGTCCACTACGAGCTACTTCCAACTGGTCAGATGATTGATTCTCAACTCTACTGTGCACAACTAGAGAGATTACGCCAGGCGATTGAAAGAAAACGGCCCGAATTGATTAATAGGAAAGGTGTTGTCTTCCATCATGACAACGCCCGACCACACACTTCTTTGATGACCCGTCAAAAATTGAGAGAGTTTGGTTGGGAAGTTTTGATGCACCCACCTTACAGTCCGGATATAGCACCCTCTGACTATCATCTGTTTCGATCTCTGCAGAACTCTCTCAATGGAATTAAGTTGGTTTCAAAAGAAGCCTGTGAAAACTACTTGATTCAGTTTTTCGACCAGAAACCACAGAAGTTTTTCACCGATGGGATCATGGATCTACCAAAAAAATGGCGAAACATTGTCGATAATAATGGAGCATATTCGGTTTAAATGAATTCGTCCACGCGCCATGCGGGGACCAGTTGAATTTTACTGAAAAAACGCCACGAACTTTTTCCCAGACCCAATAAAATATAAAAATAAATATATTTCTTTCCAAAATTTTTGTGTTCTCTTTGTTGGGTCTTGTATCTCTGGGACCACCCTCGTAGAGTCCACATGGTTTATACATTGCCATGGAATTTAATATAATGTGAATAATTTCGTTTAGTATGTGTTGTTTTAAACTCTATAGAAACAGTTTTTTAATGTTAAAGCACAAATTATTTTCTTTAAAGTAATAATTATATTAATTAACTTTACATTTGTTTCAATACCAATAGAACCCAACTCTTATCAGCGAATACTAGTATCTCAATGAAAAATCGTTAATTTATAAAATATAAAGTAGAAGACTAAGAACACTACCCTGGGGTACACCACGTTGTTCAATCAATAGGAAATATCTATTAAATTATTTAATGCCAATATTAAAAATACAAAATTTACGAATAAATACGATGAACGATCCACAGTAATATTGTCTGTTTTTCAAAATTTCATTATTCCCAGCATAGAAATGTAATTAATTCGTTCCTTTTTTTTAAAAGTTTTTCTTACGATACCTCAACTATGATGTCAGAAATTAGATGAGGTGTTGATTAATCATATATAACCTTTCCGTAACTCTCTTCAGACAAATAATAAATAGTGAAAAAGATTAATCACTTCAATTTAATCACAAAGTAAACAATACATTGATATTCAAAAAAATCGCAGCTTAATGTGTACATGTATAGATACGATTAATTATAGCCTAGATTGACTATCGAAAGTAAAATAGCATGTGTTTACTTAACATCTATTTATTTAAAGATTTGTCACAATTTCATGCTTTCGGACAGAAAGTATTCTGTTATAATTTTATTATACCTTAGTTTAAAGTTTAAGGTTAAACAAAACTGCATTATAACTGATATAATTAATATCAGTTATAATGCAGTTCATTTTGAATTCAAAAAATGTCACCGTCTGGATAATTGTTTCACTTTATTCTTCTCAAATTAAGTAACTGTTATTGTATTTTATTAATAGTTCTACTCTACTGTTCATTCTTACATTTTGCAGTTTATATGTTTTACTTTGCTGAGGTTTCGTAATTTCCTTTACTGTAATCAATAAATTAATAGATAAAGAGTTCGTTTATGTGTATTATACATAGTCAAAATTATGTTAAAGATTGTTCAGAATGAAAAGAAATCACATCATAAGAGGATAGTTTGACAAGTAGTGAGAATGACACATAGGTGGTGCTCTAATTGGTAAAACAAATGCACTGTAATTTAGGTTGGCTATTTATATGTTTACATTCCGATATTTAGATAAATCAGTTGATTAGTTTATTTTTGACAGCTGATTGAAAAAGAACCAACACTGTCGTTTTGTTAAAATGGAAAAAGCAGAGTATCGTGCAGTGATTAAATACTTCGTAATTAAGGGTATGAAAGCTACCGAAATAAAAGATGAGTTACGGGAAACATTAGGTGAATCTGCTCCATCATCCGCCACAATAAGTAGATGGGTAAATGAATTTAAACGTGGTAGAACAAGCTGTGTTGATGAAGCGCGCTCTCAAGTACCCAAAATCGGGACTTCTAAGGAAATGATTATAAAAATCCACCCGAAACCAAACAACAGTCGAAACAATGGTTAGAACGTGGTTCTGCACCTCCAAAGAAAGCGAAAACTACTTTATCGGCAAACAAGGTGATGGCATTAATTTTTTTGGGATTCAAAGGGCATATTGCTCATTGATTACCTTCAGAAAGGTGCCACAATAAATGGACAATATTATGCAGAACTTCTACAAAAACTAAATGTTGAGATTCGTGTTAAACGGCCAGGAATGGCAAAGAAAGAGATTCTGTTTCACCAAGACGCCGCTCCCTCGCATACCAGCACAGTTGTGATGTCCAAAATTCACGAGTTGCATTTCCAATTAGTACCGCATGCGCCTTATTAGCCGGATCTAGCCCCTTTCGACTTCCACCTTTTTCCAAAATTGAAAACGGCACTAGGTGGAAAGAAATTTTCATCTAACGACGAGCTTATCATCTTCATAAATGAGTATTTTGCAAGCCTTCCGGAATCGCATTTTAGAGATGGCATAAGGGCATTGGCGCACCGTTGGAATATATGTATTGCTCTTTTAGGAGAATATATTGAAAAATTAAAATTATTTTGTTTTTAAAAAGTTCGTTTTTCTTTTCAATTCTCACTACTTGTCAAACTACCCTCGTATACATATGTACGTCATACATGCGTTATGACATTTATGAAAGAAGGAGTTTATTATCACTAAATTATTTTCAGTTGTCAGTTGTTAACCAAATAATATGTCAGTTCTTATTATAATCATTATTATTAATATTAAATTCTATAGCAACATTGTGTAAATTTTTTGAGATTTTCCATTTTCATCTTATGCTGCTGAACGGCAAGAGGTGTGATAATGAAACTATTGTTTTAGTTACTTTATTGGTTGGAATAATCATTACTATTGTGGAAACATGTATTAAGGAGAAAGTTATACATAGCCAAGCTCGACGAATGATCGCAAATGTGCAGTTGATCAAGGAAGATGTAGAAAACAATTCTCCTAAAATACCATCGAAAAATTTTAGGAAGAGATTGATAGCATTTACAGGTGTGTCTTTAAACACATTGACAAGCATTGCTAGGGAAGCAGAAGTTGTTAGGTCAGGAAAAGAGCCCTTATTTACAATTCCACACGAGCAAAGATCACGTGTAGGCCCTAAAAGAATATTTACACATGCACAAATGGAAATAATAAGGTCAAAATTTCTTGATTTCTATGTTATTGGGAAGAGATGTTTAATTTTAAAAGTACACATCTTAAAAAAAATTACGTATGAATATGTAGTCATTATGTTAGTGTTATTGCAATATTTTCTTAAAGAACGGCTGAAATGCTTGAATGGTTGACTGCAAGAAATATTTATCAGTCCAACAACAACAACAAAATCGGGGTTGTTTGAATTTCTTATTGTTTCATATGATAATATTATAACACAAACTGATCTAATATTTTCTTAAAGACTGGTTAAAATAGTCTAATGGTTGACTATATGAAGCATTTATCACGACCCAAAGGCAACAAGACTAGAATTGTTTGAATTTAACGCTTCATATGATAATATTAGAAGAGAATATGATCAAACATTTCTTATTGCATGAATGAGATGGTTGAATGGTTGACTGTAAGAAATATTTATAACGACCTAAAGGCAACTAAACTAGAATTGTTTGAATTTGCTATTGCTTCACATCATACAATTAGAACAGAATATGATCCATCATTTTCTTAAAGAATGGCTGGCATGGTTGGCTGTAAGAAATATTAATTACGACTCAAAGGCAACAAAACTAGAATTGTTTGAATTTATTATTCCTTCACATCATAACATTACAACAGAACATGATCCAACGTTCTTAAAGAACGGCTGGAATGGTTAAATGATTGGCTGTAAGAAATTTTTTATCATATATATATATATATAGACGAACTAGGTTTTCAACATGGACAGTGTACTAAATTATCACTATTTTATCCGGAATTTAATCCTATAAAGAAAAATGGGTAACTAAAGAACTGGGATGCAGCGAAAAATATCAAATTTAGAAGGGCGCATATTTTTCATTATTTATATAGAATGCCTCTAAAGCCCATTCTGAATGTCTTTCATGAATTTTGATACGCCAAGTAATGTGTCTCTCGTCTTCTCGGTTTGTGCGAACTCTACCACTCAAAAGACAGAAATAATTAATTACATGTGCTAATTGATTTACATGACGGTCTCGTCATGTACAATGCATAAAAACTGTAACATTTAATGGTAGTACACTCATTTCGTGGGAAATAAATGATACCATATTCCGTTCCAGTCCTTCGGGTTATTGATGTCGCGAAATTTTCTGCCCTGTCCCCGTGTTACTTTCCTATAACCAGGAATGACAGGGTATTTTGTCTGAAAATTATGGAGACTAGCGCAATAGTCTACTGCGATTAATTCATCCCCATGGAAATATGTGGTCGAAATAAACACGAATGCTTTGATACTCCATCTTGCAATCTGAGAATCGGACTTGTAGTGGTAGTTCATTAGTGATGCACTGTTGTAACCTCGTTAAGTAGACGACTGAATTCACTATTGGATTATCAAAAAATAGAGTTAGACTATTCCAGCGGCAGTCACAGCATACCAAAGATTCACCTTTGGGGAGTCACGTTCAACATCCTGAGTAACTAATTGTATATCCCTTGACTCAGAAAATTGTGTTAAGTCTGTTGGCAAGTATTAATGTGATAAGTGGCTTCATCACTGAATGTTGTTAGATTCGAAACGTTTTGCTGGGCATTCCCCATTTCGGATTAAAACTTAACAACATTTTACCCGAAAACTTTGTTATTTGACTTCGATGTGGTATGTTAGCAGCCGAAGGTCGCCACATTGTTCTTTGAGGCATTCTTGTTTTAAAACTGCACCGTATGGTTGACTTTGAAGGATTCTGCACTGTAAAACAGCAATGTTTAATTCACGTCTACCTGTCTGAGGGTCCTACATTTCCTCTATAGTTGTTCACTACCGATCCAGTATCCACTTTTTACAATGTTAATAAAATCGCTTCTAATCTTTTAGATGGATCGTAGTTGACGATATGATATATACACCTCCATCGAACTTGTTAACATTTTTTTTAGTTCCAATGTTAATCAATCAGCTATTCTATAATCCTACCTATAAACGAAATAAACTTTAAAACATAAACAGTAATGTATTATTTGGTGTATGTTTAATAAATAAATTATTTCTATCAGTTGTGAGTTATTATTTTGATGCACCTTGTATTACGTCTGAAACAATTTTATCTACTAAGACGTGTATATTTTGTGTCATTTTTTAGAATCTATACAATGTTTTTTATTATATATATGTCGACAAGTCAGTTTCTTTTAGAAAACTGAATAGCTTATGTAAATATAGTAAAAGTATAAAATCTTTATATCTGGGTCATTGTGGTTTTAAAGTAATTCTTAGAATTGATAATAAATTTGAATATCATATTTATTCGACTTTAGGGTTAGTAAAAATGGAGCGTTACACGATAGAACAACGTGTCTTCATTATTGAACAATATTTCAAAAATAATGAAAGCTTGGCGGCCGCAGTTCGAAAATTTCATACAAAATATGATCGGAATAGTGTTTTAACTTCGCCAACTGTGAAGAGATTAATGGAAAATTTCAGGGAGACTGGATCCGTTGGAGACGCCAAACACACTGGTCGTGCAAAAACAAACCGTTCAAATGTCAATATCGAATCAGTGCGTGAGAGTGTCGGTGACAATCCAGGAACCTCAATTCGGCGTCGTGGACAAGAATTGCAAATTTCAAGAAGCCCTCTACAGCATATACTCACTAAAGATCTGTGTCTCCACGCTTACAAAGTTCAATTAACGCAACAACTGAAGCCTAATGACCATGCACATCGAAGAGAGTTCGTTATATGGATTATTGAACATCAACAAGTGGATGCTGATTTTTCGAACAAAATCATCCTAAGCGATGAAGTACATTTTGACCTTTATGGCTTTGTTAATTGCCAAAATTGGCGCTTTTGGGGTTCTGAGAACCCACATGTAATTGTCGAAAAACAAATGCATCCACAACGTGTTACTGTTTGGTGTGGATTTTGGGCTGGAGGCATAATTGGACCATACTATTTTGAAAATGAGGTTGGTCATGCAGTGACTGTTACTGGTACTCGATATCGCGACATGATAACACAGTTCTTTCTGCCGAAATTGGATGATATTGATATGGCCAATATGTGGTTTCAACAAGATGGTGCCACATGCCATACAGCCCGTGAAACAATTCAATTACTGCATGAGATATTTCCAGGTCGCGTACTCTCTCGTTTCGGTGATCAGAATTGGCTCCCTAGATCGTGTGATTTAACACCATTAGATTTCTTTTTATGGAGTTATTTGAAATTACAGGTCTATGTCAACAAGCCCACAACCACCCGTGCATTAAAGGAGGAAATTCAACGTTGCATCAACGAAGTTCAATTCATTTATGTAAAATCGTCATGCAAAATTTCGAGAAAGGAGTGCGTATGTGCATGCAAAGCTGTGGAGGCCATTTGCCCGATGCGTTATTCGATAAATAACCCTACCCTATGTATTTTATGATTCAATAAAAAAATAACAATCAAAAGACTAAAAACTGTGTTTTCTATTTAATTCAAATCTTGCGTTCATTTTGGGACTCCTTTATATACATATTGTATATATATAATTTAAAAGAAATTATCGCATTATCTTTGCTTTTCAAACTAAGAAACTTTTAATTCTTTTAGTATAAATTGAAATCATTATTTGTGGTCGAATTTAACAAAATTTTAAATGTCATAGATTACTACCGAGACATTGTAAAGGAAATTACAGAAAATATCTTACCAAGTAAGATATTTGAGGACTATAATAAGTGATCAATATTTAAGTTTATTTTATTATGCTCAAATTCATTCGCGAGTTATGTCAATGAGGTTTCCATTGTACGCAAAAAGAATGATTCGCTGCATGGAAAGCATTAAAAAGGACGATCCATGCAAACCTCTTTTTAGAAAAATTAAAATATTGCCGTTACTTAGCATTTTCATTCATGAAATTTTAGATAATAATTTTGATAGTAGGATTAATATATTGTAGAAAAGAATTTATGCTACTATAAATATGAGACCAGACGTAAAGATGTCTTGAAGCGCTCTGCAAATAGATTATGCATACTCAGAAGAGTCCATTGCCTTTTGGTACACCGCTTATTAAAATGTTGCCAGAAAAGTTTTCAGAGGGAGACTGGCGGGGTTTTGCTGAGCCGTTGCGTGCACTCGATATGCAAATTGAAAGATTTTATTTTGTTAAATTTTTTAAACTATTTAAATTTTTAATGAAATGTTGACCGCAATGTATATATTTTTATTTTATTAGCGATTTATTTGTTAATAATAAAATATAATTTCGAATTAATTTATAAGATAACTATTCTGATAATACGTTTTTATGAATAAATTTCTTACTTGAATTTTATTTACTGTATTTTATTAAAGCTGCATTTGATCTTTTGAAATAATTAACTTGAGTTTTGCACCAAATCATCACATTAACTTAGTCTTTTAAATTAGTACAATAATTTTGACTATAACTAATATAAATTTAATAAGTTTATTATTATCTACATCAAGAATTCAAAACTTTAATTTAAATAAATTAAAAGGTATGTCACCGAAACTTTTACCTAAAATATGAAATCTCGGAATTAAAATTATGGTAACAAAAATAAATATTCTATAGAAAAAAGTATCCAAGAAGCAATGCGAAAGTTTATTTCTCGCGTTCTCTAATTGTTCGCTATTTTGCGGAGTGAAGTAAATATATACGTTTTATTTAATATTTCACAAACGGCGAGAGAGAGGAAATGCTTTTGTTTGAAGCTATTTATCGTCGTGTCAAAAATGTAAACAAAATTGTGATTTATATTGTCAAATATAATATAAATATATCACTGTATTAAAAAGTACACAATCTATAAAGCATATGTTTGAAGTTTTAAGACGCCACGTTGTTTAGTATTTGTTTGGCAGCTATCAATAGTGAATGTTTTCAGTGAATTTGTAAAAGTGATACAATAACTTTATTAGAAAGTCCCCAGCCCTACCGATATAAAAGCTGAACTGAATTCTACTCTGGGTGAGTCTGCAACTTCGTCTACAATAGTCAAATATTGGATAGCAGAGCTTAAACGAGGCCGTACGAGCTGCTAAGACGAGCATCGCAGTGGTCGACCAAATGAGGTGATGACTCCAGAAATGGTGAGGAAAATCCACAAAGCGGTACTGGATGATCGTCGACTGAAAGTGCGCGAGCTAGCAGACATAGTAGGTATTTCAAAAAGTGCGGTACATCGCATATTATTTGAAAATTTGCACATGATAAAGCTGTGCGCATGATGGGTGCCGCGTTTGCTCATACTCGAGCAAAAACAGTGTCGCGAAGATGTTTCAATTGAGTGTTTAGCGAAGTTTTACAGCAACAAAGCAGAATTTTTGCACTATTTCATAACCATGGACGTGAACATGGGTCGATTACTTCACACCCGAGACAAAAGAACAATTAAAACGATGGGCTCAAAAGGGAAAACCGGCAAGGTCATGCATCAGTTTTTTAGGACGCGCGTGGAATAATTTTTATTGACTATCGCGAAAAAGAAAATACTATTACGCGAACTTATTGCAACGTTTGAGAAAAATTTTCTGTTCCTAAACTTGAAAAAATGTCTCAGTGGTCAAAGATTTTCCAACGATGAAGAAGTGATGTCGGCAGTTAATGGCTATTTTGAGGAGCAAGACAGTTCTTATTATAAAAAAGTTATCGAACTTATTGAACATCGCTGGGAAAAGTGTATAGAGCTGAACGGAGTTCATGTTGAAAAATAAATATATTTCTTTCCAAAATTTCTGTTTTCTGTGTTGGGTCGGGTACTTCTGGGACCACCCTCGTATATACATACCTGCAAATCTAAGTGTATATGCTTCAATAATATCAAAAGAAATAACATGCATATAATTTATTGGTATTTAACAATGGAGTCTTAATTCAAAAATCATAATAATGTACCTTTAGCGAAATGAAAAAGAACGTTGGTTATTAGTATCGTTAATAACTGAATGTCAGACTAAATTAAATGTATTTCCTTTAGGTCGTAATGAGAAAAAAGTTACTGTGAATTTTAAATTTTACGCTTGAGAATTTCTCCCGGCCAGCACTTCTGGGCACTCGAAACTTCTGTATTTCATATGAAAGAAAATTAATTACTCTTTGGATATTTATCTTAACAATCCCAATCAATAGTAAAAATGTGGAATCTATTACACGCATCATTGACAATTAGAGGTTATTCGTTATCTAAGAGAAGTATCGAGTTGAACTCTGAATTATTAAAACGCTGTTCACAGATTGTATTGCAACCGGATATCCAGAAGCGTAGATAATTAAGATATACGAGTAGACTAACATTTGTTAAGTCCAATTAGGAAACTCACGGAGGTCACTAATTGATGGTAGGCTAGAAATCACAAAGGATCCTCCTGTATTTAGAATGATGCGATTTTCTGTTTTTGATAAATTCGACTTGCATATAACACAAGTATTACATACATACATGCCTAAAATTACAACGGTTATTTCACCTTTAAAACTATTGTAGTGCAAGAAATCAGTTTTGGCAATTTGCGAGTACTTGTTTACAATTCACATGTAGCGCAAATTGAGAAAGACTCAATGTGTATACAGGGCGTGGCAATTACCTATACATTGAATTGATTTGGCCTTTATTCGATGAGAATTCATGACTAATTAATAAATACCCAGTGTTACAATTTTCACTAATTTTGTGAAAATTAGTGAAAATCGTAACACCTTGTATACTAATTAATTACGTATTTGGTATATTACTCATAAAATAAATAAATTCACTCAATTAAAGATATTTCAAGAAAGTTAGTTGGGATCTAGTAAAATTATTTTAAAATATACAGGCTATTTATCTTTCCCTATACGTTATACGTGGGATTTCCTTTAAGTTTAGCATAGTGGGACATAAAGGGAACTACTTATCAAATCTCAATGCCAAAAATTAACCTCCATCTTTAGTTAACCTAAATTCAAAGTTTCAGTGCGATACATGTGGTGTTGTATCTACAATGAACTCTGAAAGTTGACAGGTTAGTTAAAAAATGGAATTAAACGGCGAAAATTTTCGTAGAATCATTTTTACAATTTTCGAAGACAACAAGACTGCCTCACCAATTTGATTTCTGTTTTCGGTAATGAAGCACCGCATCAGTCAACAATTTCTCGTTGGTATGGATGGATTAGTCTTAGCGACGACCCAAAAGCAGGTTCACCAAACACGGTAGTCACAGGAAAATGTCGATGCTGTGCGCAAGATCATCAACGAAAATCGACAGGTAACATATCGCTAGATTGAAACATTATTGGGGATTTCAAAGAATTGTGTGTAAAAAATTAGTTTCCCGTTAGATACCGCATCTGTTTACCGAAGAACAGAAAGCGGCTAAGGTGAATTGGTGTCAAAAAACTCTAGATCGCTACGAGCCAGAAAATAAACGCCAGTCGTCTGTTTGGGCGTGTCTTGAAAGCAGGTCGTGTAGCAACAAGTCCTCTACAAGATCAAAGAACTATTACATTGATTGACGTACAACCAATTGGTTGTCGCAAGTCATCGCTGAGCTTCGAAGAACCAATTTCGAACGACGATTCATCCACCACCAAGCCAATGCAAGTTCGCAAACAGCACGCAACAAACCGTCGAATTGTTGGACTATCCTCCTTATAGTCCAGACATAGGTTCCAACGATTTCTTTACCTTTCGGAAAATCAAGAACAGACTGCGTGGCCAAACTTTCTAGTTGTCCGAAGGAGCAGTCGATGCCTTCAAAAATGCAATTTTGACTGTACCAACTAACGAGTGGAACGACTGCCTTCAGAGTTAGTTTGAGCGCATGCAAAAGTGCATTAATCTTCGTGGAGAATACTTCGAAAAACAATAAATTCTTTAAAAGCTATCTATTGTTTTATTCCAATTTTACATGGAAAACTTAAAGACAACCCGCGTACAAATATAGCTTTGTTATCCTAAACAGTATATCCTGTCAATTATTACATTTTCAGATGTATCGTTACATAATAAAACAAGTTCATATTATAAACTCCATACTGAAATTAAACAGTTTTCGAATCATTACACTTTTAAGAAAAAGTAAATCATTTACGTGGTTCTCCTCGAATGTTATTTTAATTAATTTATATTTTGCAACGACTCTTCCACATAATTGTGACATTGTTCTAAGTTGAATAATCTATACTAAATATCTTTGTTATATTATACAGGTGTTTCAAAATTGAAAACAAATGACACATAGCATCTTCAAAAGGACGAAACTCTTTTTTTCAAGCGGAACATCTATATATTTCTAAGCCGTTCTATATGGTTTCAAGTTCTCTTCAATCACATATAAGATTGCATTTATTCAAAGTTTTTGATTTCCAGATAATTGACTATAAATAAACTTACTACTGTGATAAATATTACAGATGTATTATTGACTATGTGTTTTGAGGAACTCTGTAACTAACAGAAAGAAGTAAAAATGTGAAAAAGTATTTATTCACAACAAAATAAACAAACAATAAAACTCACATTAAAAAAAATAAATTGTAAAAACAACCGATGTATAAATAAGAAGTTGTTCAAAATAAAGAAGTCTATCATTTTAAAAGTATTTTTTCTCTTGAAAGTATTTCGGTGTACATTTGAAAGAACCTAAAAGAGTAATTTGGTTCGTAGACTTTCGCGGTCGTTGTCTATATTATCTTCATCTTGGTTTCTAGACTGGAACCACGTGTTCGACAATACTAGCACCGACTTTTTGTCACTACTTGTATGGGATATTCTCAGGGCTTAACAGTCGCGCTGAAACTCAGTTTTAGTGCAACTGAGTTAAATCAAAAGATCTAACTGGCCGTGCAATAGATCAAGCCCTACCGATCCATTTATTACCATACGTTCCGGTGATCTCCTATTGGAAACGATTTCGACTAGGAGTGCCATTGTGTCGGATAAAATCTTTCTTCTACTTAGTAATGGTACATCGTCTAATAGACTTTCTGACACATTAGATAGGAAACAACTCATAGGATTTAAGCTTTCTTCGTAAAAATATGGATCAACTGCAGTATTATTAATGTTAAATGAAATTTATTTAATTCTAATACGGTGAGTGACGGCTTTTGAATTAAATGTGGTTTATACTTGACAGATCCAATATTTAGAAATCTTGCTTTCGAAAACTTCCTTTTGAGGATGTTTACGATTTGGATACCTTTGTTTGTAAATTCTATTTGCCAATAAACAATTTAAGTTACTCTGACCAAGGATAAAGACCATATCCATATGCTATCCTTTCAAATCAGATCAAAAACACAGCAATGGGTGAGAGTTTAATTGAATAATTCTTCCTATATTAAATTTACGAGAGGAACTAAGAAAAATCTAGCTAGCCATAAGAAAAACAACTAATTGCACGTTGGCTAATAATGTTCAATAGTAAGAACAATGTCTACAATTAATCCGCTTAATAATTTGTGGTTCTTGTAAAAATTATTATAGTTTTGGGAAATTAAAGTGCCTAATGTCATAAAATCTTTGACAAAGGAACGGAATTCTTCTAAAATTATTCAAGAAGAAATAATTGCAATATATAGGCGCGAAGTTTTGTGATATTCGAAAGTGAAATATCGGTCAAAATAGTTTCGGTAGAGTCGTGAATCTCTTAAAAATGTTCTATCGTCTTTTGAGATCATACTTTTTTTGAGTACATGCCAAGAGAAACTAAAATATCAGCATTTACAAAATAAGATCATTGACCAAATTTACGTCTGAGAAGAGTCTTCCCTCTTCACGACAATGCCACAGCCGAAATCCAACCCATCATCACTCAGTGTATTTTACCAGGTCGGCAGAACAGTCACCGGTCTGACACATAGATGGAGTTACTGTTATTAAATCCATATGTTTTTTAGATAGTACTAACCTTCAAACGAAACGTGTCAAAATTTGACAGCAATCCGACCATTAGTTACTGAGATATTGCGTTAAGAGTGAAGCTACTTTTGTTGTTTAAAAAAATGGAAAAAAAAAGAATTTCGTGTGCTGATAAAGTACTGCTTTTTGAAGGGAAAAAATACCGTTGAAGCAAAAGCATGGCTTGATGAGGAGTTTCCGGACTCTGCGCCAGGAAAATCAACCATAATTGATTGGTATGCTAAGTTTAAACGTGGTGAAATGAGCACCGAAGACAGCGAACGCAGTGGACGACCAAAAGAGGCTGTCACCGACGAAAACATCAAAAAAGTTCACAAAATCATTTTAAATGACCGTAAAGTAAAGTTGATCGAGATAGCTGACATCCTAAAGATATCAAAGGAACGTGTTGGACACATCGTGCATGAATATTTGGGCATGCGGAAGCTCTGTGCAAAATGGGTGCCGCGCGAGCTCACATTCGATCAAAAACAACAACGAGTTGATGATTCTGAGCTGTGTTTGAAGCTGTTAAATCGTAATAACAATGGATTAAACATGGATTCATCACTACACTCCAGAGTCCAATCGACAGTCAGCCGAGTGGACTGCACGCGATGAATCGGCTCCAAAGCGTGGAAAGACGCAACAGTCAGCTGGAAAAGTTATGGCGTCAGTTTTTTGGGATGCGCATGGAATAATTTTCATAGATTATCTTAAAAAGGGTCAGTCGATCAACAGCGACTATTATACAGCGTTATTGGACCGTTTGAAAAACGAAATCGCAAAAAAACGGCCCCATATGAAGAAGAAGAAAGTGCTGTTTCACCAAGACAATGCACCGTGTCACAAATCAATGTAAACAATGGCCAAATTAAGTGAATTTGGTTTCGAATTACTTCCCCATCTACCGTACTCTCCAGATGTGGCTCCCAGCGAAATTTAGCAGGGATGAGGAGATGATTGCCGAAACTGAGGCCTATTTCGAGGCTAAAGACAATTCCTACTACAAAAATGGTATCGAAAAGTTGGAAGAACGCTATAATCGGTGTATCGCCCTCGAAGGCAACTATGTTGAATAATATAATCGAATTTTGCCAAAAAACTGTGTTTTACTATGGTAGAACGGGGACTTTTCAGTTCGACTTTTATTGGACTGGTCCACTCGTGATATAGTCAGTCTGGAGTCTATTTTTTTATATTTAGAAATTTAAAAACACAAAGGACGGCATTTTGTAAACGATAACGAATTAAAAGAAGAGAATAATGCCTGTTTTAAAATCCAAGAAAAACCATTTTGTGTGATAGAGTAAAGTCGTTGTAGGATAAGGTGTCGCAAATGTGTTGACGTCAATGCAAACTACGTTGAAAGCTAATCTTACTTAATTATTAGGTAGATGACTTTTTTAGTTCGCCTCGTAGTTAAAATTATTGCATATGTAATGTGTAAGATCAATTGAACTGTGATTTTAGTTTTTTAATGAAGGAAAGTCTTGAAACAAGGGAAACATATTAATATAATTAATATTTTCTGAATATGTTTTAAGATTTCATTCGAATTACTATATGCTGGATTATTAAAAAAAATTCCTACAAATTGTACAAACATAAAAGACTACTTCGTTGCTTGTAATTCAGTAATTGTAATTCACCTTTCATTAAGGCAATTTACATTGTTGTGCTGTTACAGCATATATTGTACTTATCACCTTTCACGTGCCGCATTTTAACCAATATACAATAATTTAAAGAAAAATATGTAAATTACCTGTGGAGCTTTGTACTAAACGGTTGGGTATACATTACTTTATGCTTGCTATAAAGTGACAAAAATTTTTTAAAACGAATCCGTGTAGTAACACCGCAAAATATCATAAAACCAATTTTACGTTTTTACTACCCACTGAGGGCTGGTATTCATTTGTACAATGCGAATAATATAATAGTGTGCTCCTGCTATTGCAGCCCAAAAAGCAAATCATGTTTGTTTTCGTATTATAACCATTATATTTGGGGCACGCCGAATTTGCAAACCAAATTAGATGCAGGTAGACAACTTGTTTAAGTGCTGTCGTTAAACTATTCTTAAGAAATTATTCCAGTATTTACCTAAACTTTAAAAATACTACACTAAGTGAATAAATTAGTTCGTGTTTGATGAAAATGCCTTTAATCGCGGTTCTAAAAAGTACTGTTTAATTAAAGCAAATAGTTTTTATGAAATGTATTTAGAAATTGTCATTTGTATGTCAGTAGCCTTGAAATATTGTTTTTTTGCTTTTTGTTCAATAAACAGCCACCCACCTTTTTTGCATTTTTGTGCAAACAGATGTTCGGTGTTCGTCATATTTTAGTATTTATAATATTTTTTGTGATATTGCATAATTAAATTGTTTAAATGCAATTCTTTTAATTGCGGGTAATGCTAATCTTTGATCGAATGAAAGAATTACATAATTTTTTTTAAAAATTAATGTGAATATTCAAAACTAATAACGCACAAGCATACAAATTAATATTTAATTTAATTAAATTTATTGACATCTATATCAATAAATAACACCTTAATTATACACACAAGTCAACGCGCGCTATTATATACCGTTTTTTCCGGGGTTTAGTATAGTGATCTCAAAAACTAGCAGAGATTGATGATTAAATGAGCGAAGAATTTCAGTTTTACGAACTCATTTTAATGAACTTTTTGTTTTTTGGGAAAAAAAGCATGCATGACTAGATATCTTATAAAAATAATTTTCTTGCTATTTTATTAGGTGCTGATGGCTTTGATGTTATCGACTTTAAAGGAAAAAATTGTAGGTAATTATGTTCTTGATGATATGGCCTAACTGTATTTTTATGTAAGCTGTGATTTTTGAGTTATAGAACAAACTTACGTTTTTTCTAATGGAAACCATAGTTGGCCATTACAATTACACAATCTCAACAAGGCCCTTTAATGATTTTAATGATGTAATGGGCGATTCATTTGGAGGTACTTTTTTCAAAAAAATAAAGACTTCAATTTTATCGGGTATTCTTTGTTATGATACAAAAGAACCATTCTCGACATTTATTTTTTTTTAAATTATTTCCTTCGAATGCTGACCGTAACTGCGCCTAACATGGTCCATTCTGAATTTCCAATTTTGTTGTTGACGTGTTCGAGTATTTCAAATGGCGAATAACGCAGGTAATGTTGGCTTCCAATTGCTCAATAGTAGCTGGTTTAGCCATCTTGATTTTGGACTTTACGTAACCCCAAAGGAAAAAGTCTAAATGTGTGATATCACATGATCTAAGTATTGCACAGTTCTATTTCGTAAAATTGTTCACTAAATTATTCTCGCAATACTATGCTTTCACGGGCTGTGTGACAAGTAGAGCCGTCTTATTGGAATCAAATATCGTCGAGATCACGAGCTTCAATTTCAGACAGCAAGTACTTCGTTATAATGGCGCGATAACGGGGGGGGGGGGCATTCACCGTTATGTTGCGGCCATCTTCATTTTTGAAGAAATATGGACTGGTGATTCCTCTTGTACATAAACCATACCAAACTGTGAGTTTGTCTGGACGTAAGGTAGTTCTTGAACCTCTTGGGTTGCTCTTCACTCCAAATATGGCAATTGTGCTTATTGACGTAGCCGTTAAACCAAAAATGGACCTCATCGCTGAAGAAAATTTTGATCGAAAACAGTGGGTCTTCTTCAAGCTTTTCAAGAGCCTAAAGACTGAAATGGTGACGATTGGAAAGGTGGGCTGCTTTCGATTTTTGAACGAGTTGAATTTTGTATGTTTTAAACCAAGATTCTTATGTAAAAGCCATTGCGATCTACGTCTAATGTTTCGATCTACGTCGGTGTTTCCACTTGTCCAAAAACCAAACTACATCGTGAATTTGTCTGGTTGTAATGGCAGTTCTTGAACCCCTTGGGTTGCTCTTCACTCCAAATATGGCAATTGTGCTTATTGACGTAGCCATTAAACCAGAAATGGGCCTCATCACTGAGCAAAATTTTAGTCGAAAACGGTGATTTGAAAGGTCGGCAACTGTCAATTTTTAGCTGAATTTTGTATGCTCTTAAACCAAGATTTAGAAAAAAGTTTGTGTCTTTAAAACTAAGTGTGTGTGATGAATTTGTAATTAAAATTATTAAATTCCACGTAGAATTACGTAGTTTGAAATGTCATTTTCCGTTTCGAAAAGTCGGCGATTTAAAATTTTTTTTAATATGGCAAAATGTTGACAAATTTGAAAATGTTAACAATTACTCCTTCAATTTTTAGGAAACTGCTAATTTAACCGATTCTGTATCTTCAGTAATAATAAGAATATGATATACCAGGCGAGTTTTTTCCGATGTATAGTATGGGAATCTCAGACATTAGCAGAGATAAAGAGACCAGAGAGGTTTAAACGGAAAAAAAATGCAGTTTTACGAGAGCAATTTAATGAGCTTTTCGGTTTTTAGAAAAATTGCGTCGCTAACTAAATATCTTGCAAAACTCATTTTTTTATTAGTTTGTTCGGTGTATATGGCTCTACTGTTATTGATTTAAAAAAAAATAAGTCATGAAAAGTTTTAGAAAAATTTTGTACTTAACAATACAGTTTAATCGTATTTTTAATAAAAGTTATAATTTTTGAATTATTTATAATAATTTAATTACTCTTACTAATTGCTGAAATATTTCTCACGTGGGCTTTGATTAATGAACGCTGCAAATAAACAATTACAGTTGTCAAATAAATTAAATTCCCATCAGATAGTTTACTGTGCTAAAGTTAAGTATTTTTTTCTATTTGTGTAGAAAATGTGTACAAACGAAAAAAGAAATTATATACATTTTGGTTATTATGTTAGCGATAGAAATAGAACTCACGTTAGCGAATTGTATTATCAACGCTATATGGAAAGGAGACAGCCAGATCAAAGATTATTTTCTAAGTATTAAAATAATTTGAAGAAGTATGGATCGTTTAAAGAACCATATCAATTCAACGTCTCTTTTTTGATAGTTTACTATACTAGAGTTAGATATTTTTGTCTGCAAAATATTCATGTATACAAACCGACGAAATAGTGTACTCTCTTTCTATCTATATTACTAAATAGAAATAATACTGATCTAGACAAGTATGTAATATAGGAGGCAGCTATATCAAAGACTACTTTCCGTATTAGAATATAATTTGAAATAGTATAAATCGTCATATTAATTAATAAATAATAAATTCAGGATGAAAGGTAAGGAAGAACCTTATTACCCAGCGACTCCAAAGCCCCAAAACTGTACGGCCTCCCAAAAATTCACAAACCCAGCATTCCTCTGCGTCCCATAGTGAGTACCATAAACAGTCCCACTTATAAATTATCTAAATATCTCTCGAACATTCTCAAACCTTACACCGGCAATAGTGATTCTTTTATTAAAAATTCCAAACATTTTGTCCAAAGACTAAATGGCCTAACGGTAGATCCTCATGATATACTAGTTAGTTTTGACGTCGAATCTTTATTTACCAGAGTTCCTATACCCGACACTATCCAAATAATTCGTCAAATCCTTTCCACTGACAACCCACCTGATGATTTGGCCAACCTGGTAAATACTTGTTTAACCTCCACCTATTTTCAGTTCCGTGGTAATTATTATGAACAAGTATCGGGTGCAGCTATGGGGTCTCCTCTCTCTCCTGTTGTCGCTGACATTTTTATGGAGGCATTCGAACAACAAATTCTACACTCCTGTGACCAAAAACCAAAATGTTGGTTCAGATATGTGGATGACACCTTCGTTATTTGGCCCCATGGTCGGGATTCATTGAACAACTTCCTCGTTTTCTTAAATTCACAACACGATTCCATAAATTTCACCATGGAGATTGAATCTGAAGGTTCCCTTCCTTTCCTCGACGTCTTGGTAACTCGTCATCTGGATGGTTCACTAGGACATTCAGTGTACCGCAAACACACACACACACTGATCGTTATCTCAATGCCCTCTCCCATCATCATCCCGCCCAGAAACAGGGCGTTATCAATTCCTTAGTCCAAAGAGCTGTCAACATATCTGACCAGCATTCTATATCCCAGGAATTAAGTCATGTTACCAAAGCTCTTATAAATAATAATTTCTCCAACCATAATATTCAGCGAACCATAGATCGACATCTTAATCGCAAAATCTCACAACTTAATACACAGCTTACATCATCCCCCCCCTCTCTAAAGCCCACCTACCCTATATACAAGGTGTTACTGACCGCGTCAGTAGGGTTCTTCTCAAAAACAACATCAAAACCATCTTCGAACCCCATTCCAAATTATCTGATCCTTTATCCGAAAAAGACCATGTTTCTTTAGAATCAACTGGTGTGTACAGGATTCCTTGTTCATTCGGCAGGGCATATATTGGTGAAACAAAGCGGTCTGTCGGCACTCGTGTTTCTGAATATGAGCGTTGTACTAGGTTGCTGCGCATAGCCGGTTCTGCACTTGCCTTGCATAGGCTGGAAACCGGGCACCATATTCAGTTTAATTCAACCAAGATCCTATCCCGCACTAACCACTTCTATGGTCACAAAATCCGTGAAACTATAGAGATCTTTAAGCACCCCAATAACCTTAACCGCGATGATGGCTACCCCCTACATAACGCTTGGCAATCCTGCATCTCTAATCTACCCAACCGTAACCGTAACGCTCCATTGACCCATGACCCATTATCCATATATAAACGCGTCCCCCATCGACTTACACCAGTTTCAGTGCAGTAGTTCAGCCCTGAAGATGTCCCATACAAATGGGTACGAAACGTCGGCAGATATACTAGTGACGCGGTTCCAGCCCGGAAACCCAGAAGCAGATGGTAAGGAAGGGGTTTTAGTTTATGTAAATTACAAATTCACATCTACTCGTGAAATTGCGAACGAATGTGATGCTTTCACGGAAAAAGTTCGTTTTATTTTAAAACATAATAAAAAGATTAAGAAAGAAGACGGTTATTTACTCGATCGTTTTTGGGAGAAAGAAACAATAATTCGCATTTTTTTCGTACATAATTCTTTATAACGACGAATCAAAATTTATCAACAATGAAGTATTTAATAGATGTAATAATGTTTGTTGATCTCTAAATAATCCTTACCCAATTGTGGAATAAGCCTGCAGAAACGAGTGCGCACTCATTGGCGGCGATGATATATTTCGAAAGCGGTCGGATATACCCGAAGACGAGATTCATATACGTATAACATGTGTATGGATGCCAGATTACATATATGAATGTTGGTGAATCGACGGTATTCTTTGTTATGTTTGATGAGTGTTAATATATTTCTTAATCGATTTTTCGATTATCAAATGTATTGTTTGCAACATCAACGTTTTATCCGTAGGAAACAAATTCCACACACGATCCACACCGTTGAAAGTCAAAACGTTTTGGCTTTCAATGGTATGGATCGTGTGTGGAATTTGTTTCGTACGGGTTAAATACAATACAATGTATTAACACTCATCAAACATACGGTATGGTATTTTGCCGTAGTTTTCCAGATGCGATATTAATTATCTGCTGATGATGACAACTTAGTTATCGAAATACGTATACAGAATACGAAAATTAATGTGGAAATGGGTAATATATCAGCTTTCAGTGATTAAATATATATATATATATATATATATATATATATATATATATGTGTGTGTGTGTGTGTGTGTGTGTATATCTTAAAACTGATTAGCAGCTAATGCAACTTCCAAGTTGCTTTCTCTTTAAGAAGATGTAAATGCAAGAAGATGCAATTCAACCTCTTGTTTAAATGCATTCTGAGATACTTTTTACTTACTTCAGACGCTGATTATTGAATGAGATAGTAGAACAGTTTTCCTTTTCTGTTTGGGAACGTAACGTGCATGAATTTATTTTTGAATTTTTCTTTCAATCCCTATGTTTTTAACAATGGTTGAATGTTGTTTAATGATTTTTGAAAATTTTGCGATGCTTTTGCAAGATCAGAATAGGACACTAAAACTCAATATCGAAGGCAAAGTTAGAGATTGGAGCTTCAAAAAGAAATTACACATTATTACATAGGCCTCAATACATTATCTTGCGACATACCTACCAGTATTTAACGTAAATTCGTACATTCGTTCAAGTATGCGATAGAAAAAATATTACTTCATACATATCGTACGGCAAGTATTTCTTGAGTTTGTAAAGAAGGCGCATGTACCAAACTTTATATCAAAAGCCTCCATAAAGTCTATAAAAGCTGTAGAATAACATTGTTTTGCTTCTAAATCATTATTCACTATGACTCTACAAATATGTGCGACCATCTCAAGTTTTTTCCTAAAGGCAAACTAATATTTGGGAATAAGTTTTATAATTCTAAGAAGACAGTTAACAGTTAAAGAAGATTTTTTCGAACAATGGGTAGGTAGGTCAGTAGGAAGTAATTTTTTATGTTGATTTTCCTGTTTGGGGATAATTATAATTTTGGCATTCTTCTACTCTCTTGGAAACTAGCCTGTTTTAATATGCTATTATTAAATATGTGGATTAATACTTTACTAGTCAGCAATGATAGCTTCTGTAATGCCAAGTCAAAATCTGGTGTTATTTTAAGTTTTATGTCGTCTTTAATTACGTCTGTACCTTTTATATTAGTTTTGGCAGTAGGTAAGATCATTTGACGTAGAATTTCCGGTCTACATTGGAAATTTTTTATATCCGAAGAGGTTATTTATCCGGAAGGTGTCTAAATACTTCTCCCATGTATTCAGCTAAAATAGCTGTTTTATCTTGTTGATTTTAACCCAAATATTTAAGTATTTATTAACTTGTATTTATTAACTTTTCATAATGAATACATGATTGTTTGTACAGATGTTAAACGTTTCAAGTAGTTTCCATTTCCCTTATTTTTTTTAGTTCCAACATATTCTATTTGCTCTACTAAACGCTCACTTATTGTTCGGTCATCAATCATTTTGTCTTCGAGATGTCTTTTTTTCTATAATATATCAATTATAGTTATCTTCTCAGATGGAACTAATTTATTAATGATTACGTATAATGTGTTGATGTAGTTAGGTTGAATTAATGCTAATTGAATCTTTGTATGTATTGACTATATAATTTTGGAGAAAATAAATTCCAAACCATTGAGAAATACTTAAGAGAAAGTAATAAAATACAGGAAAAACCCAACACAACACGTAAATTGCATATATGTATGTATATATCACAAGTAAGCTAAAGTAAGTACTCCATTTGTATATATAAAAAACCGTTTGTATATAATTGTTAATTAGATGTGCAACTTTTGCTGGGACAATTATAGACAGAAGTAATACATATTATTTTTAATGTGCTAATTATAACACAATTAATATGAGTTCATATGAAACCTATGAATGCAATACTGGTTTAGATATGCCGCATTTATTTGTTACATCAGTGCAACTCACGTAGTTGATTCACAATAAGTCCGATATCTAGGCCAAGAAAGTATGACTGAAATTCTATTAATCATGAAGACGTTTGGTATATTGCAACAGTTCTGGTTAGTAGATAATAACTCAGATCTATGTTGCAAATATAAAAAGTATGAGGTCGTCTTTTACCTACGATTGGTCACCTTATACGTAAAATAAAAGCTGTATTTATTACTTTTTCCTCTAATTGATTGAATTTTAATTTAACTTAGAAATGCACACATTAGAGATAACAATATTCTTAGTAACGTGTTACATATATTATCCTAACAGTGCATATGGGTACATACGAGGGTAGTTTGACAAGTAGTGGGAATGGAAAAGAAAAACGAATTTCCTAAATACAAAATAATTTTTATTTTTCAATATATTCTCCTAAAAGAGCAATACATTTATTCCAACGGTGCTCCAATGCCCTTATGCCATCTCTAAAATGCGATTCCGGAAGGCTTGCAAAATACTCATTTACGAAGACGATAAGCTCGTCGTTAGACGAAAATTTCTTTCCACCTAGTGCCGTTTTCAATTTTGGAAAAAGGTGGAAGTCGGAAGGGGCTAGATCCGGCGAATAAGGCGCATGCGGTACTAATTGGAAATGTAACTCGTGGATTTTGGACATCGCAACTGTGCTGGCATGCGAGGGAGCGTTGTCTTGGTGAAACAGAATCTTTTTCTTTGCCATTCCTGGCCATTTAGCACGAATATTAACATTTAATTTTTTTAGAAATTCTGCATAATATTGTCCGTTTATTGTGGCACCTTTCTGAAGGTAATCAATGAGCAAATTGCCCTTTGAATCCCAAAAAATTGATACCATTACCTTGTTTGCCGATAAAGCGATTTTCGCTTTCTTTGGAGGTGCAGAACCACATTCTAAGCATTGTTTCGACTGTTGTTTAGTTTCGGGTGTACTGTAGTGTATCTAACTTTCATCGCAAGTAACAAATCGCCTACTAAAATCTCAACCGGATTCCGCTTATAATGGTCCAAACATTCATTGGAAATGCGCAAACGAGTGAACTTTTGATCAGTCGTAAGCAATCGCGGCACCCATCTTGCTGAAAGATTGGAAAGGCCCAATTCTTTAGTTAAAATGCGGTGTACGCGTTCTGTTGAAATGTTTACCATGTCTGCTACCTCTCTCACTTTGAGTTGTCGATCTTGCGCAATAATATTATGGATTTTTATAATCATTTCCCTAGAAGTCACGATTTTGGGTGCTCCAGAGCGCGCTTCATTAACACAGCTTGTTCTACCACATTTAAATTCATTTATCCATCTACTTATTGTGGCGGATGGTGGAGCAGATTCACCTAATGTTTCCCGTAACCCATCTTTTATTTCGGTAGCCTTCATACCCTTAATTACGAAGTATTTAATCACCGCACGATACTCTGTTTTTTCCATTTTAACAAAACGACGTGTTGCTCCTTTTTCAATCAGCTGTCAAAAATAAACTAATCAACCGATTTATCTAAATATCGGAATGTAAACATATAAATAGGCAACTTAAATTACAGTGCATTTGTTTTACCAATTTGAGCGCCACCTATATGTCATTCTCACTACTTGTCAAACTATCCTCGTAGTTCTTTCTATTACTAGAAAAATTCCTCTGCTAAATATTACAAATTGGTATTGTTACTCAAATGTATATACTTTTACATTAATAATTTTACAGGAAATTTTATAATTGTTACAGTAAAATTATCAATGCAACTAATGTATTTATAAACGTAGATAACTACGTAGTATTATACTATGCGTCTCCATTTAATGCAAACAGTTTGTATTTTAAATGCCCTGTCCGTGTCCCCACTATGATAAAACAAATGAAATGTCCATATTTATCGTAATAGAAAAAATAAAACGACACAAGAGCAATTTTCGTGAGTTTTGTTTGTTTAAAATAGGGTCATCATTAGAGTTGCCAAATTGGGCGGTGCGCACACACAACCCACACGATTTTGTAATGTTTTTGAAGATGGTAATTTCCATTTGGGATTGTTGTGTGTAACCCAGAATTTACTAAATTTTTTTTAGCAAGTAAAGGAAACGGTAAATTACAGACAGTAAATATCAAAATTCAATGAAATATAAAGTTATTATAAGCATTTACGCCACCGTTTGCATATTTATATTATGCAGTATTAATGTGTTTTCATTTGTTTTATTTTTACGCTATGATACTTTAAGTTTGTAATTTCTTTTACGAACCTCCTTTATACTAATTGCAATACTATCACAACCTTCTGACATTAAGCAATGCGCTAGGTGTGCCAGCCTTTTGCATATCATACGCCAATTCCTTGATAGACGAGTTCGAATGCCATCATATAACTCGATCACTTTGTATATCGTTTTATGTTCATGGTCAGAGGATTGGTAGATAGAGCTAAAGATAGAACCTGCTTCTCTTAGGGGAGGAAAAAGAACAACGCTGTCAAATTAATTAATTTATGCCATTTTAATGAAGCACGTATCTACGATAGTCAGATATAATCTCCTGTACGACGAGAGGGTGATCGCTTCATAATGGTACTATAACTGCCAAAGAGTTTCGTTTGATGTAGATACTCTAGATAACAGTTGTTGACACTGGGAGCGAGATCATCTTGGAACTTGAATTATTCTGTTCTCTCTGCTTGCTAGGAGTCCTTCCCTTGGCGTATGTTTAATAATTTTATTAATAGAAATATAATAGAAACAGACAATTAATTTACTTAGCATTAATGAGACTTTTGAGCCTGTTTGGAGTTCGCTAATCTTTTAATATTTGGTATTAAATTTTTTACTGAGAGCAGCAAAGAATTCTTTAAATTTGAATCAGTTATTCGTGACATTGTTTTGATTTTAATCAACGTTATTGATGAAAGTTCTTTTTTGCATCTATAGGTCGTTTCAAAGCGACATATATAATTTTTCGCAAATTTTCTTAGCTCTGAGAAATGTTCACATGGTAATGGACGTTGGAAATTAATTTCGTCGAAAGCATTTTCATCCGGAAGAAGCTCATCAATTCTTTAAAAGAATAAATTTGTCTTTAAATCAATGAGTTCCATTTGTATATTACTAAGTATTTGCATTAAGTTTTGATCACTTAGTGAAAATGAGTTTATAATGGAGAGAATGTAGTTTTCTTCTTTTAGCAAAATCATGAGAACGACCTTCAAATGTTCCTTGCAATATCTCGATTTTTTCAATATGTTTGATCAAATTGCAATTAATTTCAACGCATTTACTCTTTCAAGCATAGAAATTGACTTAAATCTTCATTTTCTAAGTGAGAGATGAACAGTTTTAGTTTAGTTTCAAGTGAACTGATGTTATTTACTATGCCAAGATATAATTTATTCTAACCTTGTAGCTTTAAATTTAGATCGTTAAGATGTCTAGTAATATGAACTAAAAATACCAAATCAAATAGCTAATTAAATAATAGGGTTCTTCCATCAGGTAGTTCATTTTCCTGTTCTAACAAATTAGAAACAGCATTTTTCTAAAATCTACTCAGAACCTGTCCTCTAGAATTAATAATTTTGATGGAGCCTGTGGTTGATTAACTTAATCACTGAAGGTTAATATATAACCCCTTTCTACATTAATTTTCGTATTCTGTATACGTATTACGACAACTAAGTTGTAATCATCAACAGAAAATTAAACAGTATCGCACCTGGAAAACTACAACAAAATATCCGTACGAAGACAAATTCCGCACACGATGTGTACCGTTGAAAGACAAAACGCACACTGTGAACTGTGCGTTTTGGCTTTCGACAACTTAGTTATCGAAATACGTATACAGAATACGAACATTAATGTGGAAAGGGGTTATATATCAACCTTCAATGATTAAGTTAATCAACCACAGGCTCAATCAAAACTACTTTAAAAGTATTTTTGTTGAACAACTTTTAATTATTTTCTCAGTTATCAATTAAAAACTAACATAAACTACCAAGTAACTCAGTTATGGAAAAGTAGGTTTTATCGAAACGAAAACGACAGAAATATTTGGCAATAACCTTTAGCAAATATATTTTGCCTTCTTCTGAATTCTTCCTTTTTCATAGTCACATATTCTCGTCTCAACTTAGACCCAAGAATAAACTTCATTTTTTCTTCTATGTAAGCTTGATGCTGTGTTTTATAATGTCTATGAAGATTATGTTCTCTATTATGTGAAGAAGTGCTTTCACAAGTAATGGAAAACGGTGCCAAGTAACTCAATCGGAAAAGTGGATTTTATAAGAACGAAAACAGAAATGTTTGGCAGCAAAAGAAAATAGAAGAATAAAAGAAAAACACAAACGAAATAACAAACACGTATTTTGTATTTTCACTAAAACAGTTATCAACCGAATACCATTTACCTTTGTCTTTGCTACGGAAAAAATTAAAACACAATGTTTTGCATCACGTAACGTACTTTTTAAGTTTTAATTTATGAAGTTCGATATATCCGGTAAATGAAAAATATAAATTTAATATCTCATATAGTATGACATAACTGATGACGTATTGGCAAAGAAAAATCACATGACTTGTACATATATTACGTGGAATATTCCCAAGACCAGGTTTTATTGTCACACAGAATATCCCCATGAAACTAGAAGATATTAACTTTATATTATTAGAGTTTAATTTATTCTATTATTGAATGCAGTTGCGGTCGTTTTATTCTTATCACTTCGCAATTTATTTTTAGGTTTCCAGTTAAATATGGTCTTCAAAATAAATTTTATTTTTTCTATTAAAGCATTATAACCGCAGCCCGTAATTAGCATCCATTTGCGTAATTATTTTCAGACTTTTATCTTGTATACGATATAACATCATTAATTAAATATATCAGCGATCTTAACACACCCATGAGGAACACCTACATCATTCACTATATAACTAATGAAATTAGTTTAATGAAAGTAACTCATATGCATCTAGAAATCTTCTAATTTATTTAATAAAACGTTATAGTCACCACCTAGATGCTTTTGTAACAAAATAATTGAAAACTTTAACCATACGTAATACCTTATTTGTGAGTGGAACAATTTCATTATTAAATATGTATTTGGATTACTTTTTGTCCTGACTTAAAACAGGTACTGTATAGTACTTGAAACAAATATCTTAGACATTATATTCGAAATGTTTGCCATTATATCAAATAAATGCTACTAAAGCTCGAATTTAACTTGAAACTTTAACTAACTTTAACTTGAAATGGGCATACAAATTTGTTATTATAACTCTTTATGTTAAATTGACCTCATTGACACCTTTTTAAATTGTATTGTATTTAATTGAAGGTCTTTTAATACCTAGGAAAGTGCACTGCTGGACATTGTAGACATGTGTGTGCAATCCATGAAAACTTCTTCCACTGGATGCTATTTTACACAAATATGCAAGCCAAATAAGTACTTATATTTGACTTATGCAGATGTATTGTAATAATATCAATCTCCACTATAGTTTTCACACGCTAGTATACGTAACACATACCATATGTATGTAGTTTTTCTATCAAGCATAGGTACGATTTGAGGGGAAGCGAGGACGAAATAAAACAAAACATCGTTTTTTAATATTTGATTGCCCATCAACGCATTTGGACTAAGGTGCTGCACTGCCATTATACTAATTTTGTAACCAGAAAAAAATACTTCCCTGTCACCGCAATAAGTTCTTTTTCTGACCAAAACCTCTTTCCATCGAGACAACATTTGAACTAATTGTTCCAACTTTCCGCTGACTAGATTGAGAGGGCACATTATTGTGATGACAAGAAATCGATCTTTTACAGATCTTTCTAAATCATTTTTCAGAATCTACTGCCTTCAATTTCTCTAGCAGAGCCATATTAATTGCATTATCCTTTACAAGATAATCTACGAAAGTTAACTTACGAATCTCAAAAAATCATGGTCATTATCTTACCTGCCGACGAAAATATCCTTAAAAAATTTCCTTAAGAGTTGTTGAGGATGTTGTCTGGATACAAGAACATAAAGTCGGGTTTCATATACCGTGACAAATCTTTGCCAAAAATTTGTATTGTTCTTGTCAAACAGCTTCAAGTTACTAATCTTACTTGAAGACTTTACCCTCTTCATCTGGACTTCTGAGTTGGAACGGCGTCCTGGGTCCTCCCCTGCCGTTTCTTCTCCCCTTGCAAGAACTTGCATGTCATGCAGTAAGGTGATTCGCGTTTGATACTGCAACAAGTGTGTGAATGACACTAGAAAATTTAAAAATGGTGTAACATCGATGGAGTGGAGGATGTCCAGGCTCACCGCGTAGTAACGGACGAAAACATTGCATCAGTGGAAACCCTTATAAGGGAAATTAGCAATATAACTCTGAAAGTCTCATTTTGAAGATTAGTTATCGCCGAACACATAATATTGTCCACTTTATATCGAAATCCATATGTCTGTAAGATAGGTGCTATGTTGACTGTTAAAATGAAAGGCTGCTGTGTTAATGCATCGTTTCCATGTCGAAGGTGAAACATTTCTGGCAAAAATTGTTGCAGACGATGAAACCTGGTCACTATCATAAACAAGTAACGAAGTGCAAGGAAGGAGTCATCACCGAAACGAAAATAAATTTTGCACACAATCATCTGCTATAAAAGCAATTCCCACTCTTTTGGACATTACGAGGACTGGAGGATAATAGTAATCAATAGTTTTTGTTCATAAATGCTTAAAATCAACTTCGCCCTTCAATTAGAAATAAACGACGAGGAGTTCACGACAGTCGACAGTTCAAACTATCCAGAATGGGATATTTGAATGCTTTGGGGTGAACGGAGTATTCAAATCAGTTTCAGTGCAGTAGTTCAGCCCTGAAGGTGTCCCATACAAACGGGTACGAAACGTCGGCAGATATACAAGTGATGCGGTTCCAGCCCGGAAGCCTAGAAGCAGATAGCAAGGAATATTCAAGTTTAACAATCTGGATAATCTGAATTGTCAAACGAACTGTATGTGTTCGAGCGTTATCATCTTATTCATTTGAACTTGCTCTTAGTAATCTTCATGTGTTAGGATCACTCAAAGAAGCAATGGGAGGTATTCATTTCAGAAGTGATGAAAAGGCAAAAACTCCGGTTCACGCATGGCGGTGTCCCTGACTACCGCAAAAAGACTTTCGTCAAAGATGGGACTAACAGGGCGATTTGCTGTTCGTAAACCACTGCTACGGTCACAAAATCCTAAAAAACGATACACTGAACCAAGGAGCACCAACATTGGGATGTGAAAATGTGGAAACTGATTCTGTGGATGGATGAATCCAAGTTCCAAGTGTTTGGAAGTAATCGGCGCATTTTTGTTTGTCCGCAGATGAGAATAAGTTGACGAAAGGACGATACCACAATGTTTTGTATCAACAGTTAAAGACGGTGAAGGTTCAGTTCTTGTTTGGGAAACATTTTCTTTTAATGGCGTTGGAGATTTATATAGAATTGAAGGAATTTTAAGAAAAGGATATTTGAAAATTTTAAAGGAACACGCAATTCCGTTCGGAATTGAATTGATAGGAGGTTTTCATTTCCAACAAGATAATGACCCCAAACATAGTGCTAAACTTTGTAAGGACTATGTGAAATAATAAGAAGAAGATAGACTTCTTGTAAATATGGTTCGGCCAGCACAATCGCCCGATTTGAATCCTATCGAGTTGCTGTGGGATGAGCTAGGTGAGAGAACACTGTCGCAGCAATAGTTATGGGAACATTTTGCAAATGCTTGGAACAATATTCCAGTTGAAACTTTTCAAATACTTATATTGAAACTATCCAAAATTTGTAAAGTAGTTAATAAGCGTAAAGGTGGATATTTTGACGAAAGTCGCTTAAAATAAAAAGTGGCCATTTTTTTTCATGGAACTAATTATATTACAATATTTTGTTTTATAAAGGTATATAGTTTATTTTTATAGTATTTATATTTTTATTCGTTTATATACTTACATATATTGTTTTACCAAAAGTGTACCATTTTTTGTATTTTACCTATAGCTATCTCTCATTTGTGGCCAGTAATGTATGTATATATATATATATATATATATATTGGATTGATTCGTATGTATATATTTTTCTACCAGATATACGTATCCACTTACCGATTTTTACATATAAGAGACTAAAGTAATATATTTAGTTGTGAAATTCCGCAAAATCATAACAATATGTTGCTAATAATATCAATGATTAGTTTTGCGAATATATATGATATGACAGTCATCTAGAATCGAGGTTAGTAAGCCAAAAACAATGAAACAGGAAATTGTAAAATTCCAGGTTGTTACCACATAAGGGATTGTTTTATTTACCAAACAGGTGATGAATATATATCAGACATATATAAAACATATTTCTGACGTCATTACGGAAACAATATGAAAAGTACCTCGTCTACATGAACGTTCTATACGAATTCGCTGTACAAGGAAGTTCGGAATTTCAAAGCGTTTTTAATATTAATTATAGTAATTTAACAAATAATTCGAATGGCTTTTAGAAACCATATATCGTTTATTAACAAAAGAGTATTATCTTCTGAATGAACACTTAATAAAAGAAGTTATCTTAGAGTAATTGTTCTTTTTTTTACTTTCCCGGAAGTGCGCGTGAGCATTTGTGAAAGCGGGGAAACTTGGTGAAAGTATAAACTTATGGCGCAGTTAATTTATCTGTGCGCTTGCAATTTTCGTCAAATGTTATTCATTTAAAGAAGAGTTTAGAAGCATAAGATAATCTTTACGGAAATTACGTCCAGAGAAGTTATCTCAAATTTGTCAATATGTTGATTATACATTCTGATGTTGCTAATTTGTAAATCGAGATGTATAACTGATGAATACTATAAAAATTTTAGTAGATTGAAGAATTTCTTTTCTAATTGAGTTTTAGTAATAATTGAGTTCAATGACTATCTTTTAATTATACAGAGCCTGGTAACATGCATTGATCATTTTAAACCTTATAATAACTTATTGACATACAGCAGAGCACGGAAGTGTGTGTTTAAGTACGAGGTTGAACCAAATGAAAACCTTAAAATTGCTATAAATTTTATATTGTAACAAACCTGCCTGACGTATGCAAGTATTTCACAGCTTCGGAAAACCATAGATACCAAAGAATTCCTTTGCTCATGACTGCCGCTATTTGGCACCCAGGATTTTGCCCTTCCATCACTTCTGAAATGCTTGCCTCCCATTGTTTCTTTGAATGATCCGAATATATGAACGTCACTAGGAGCAAGCTCAGATGAACAAAGTGACAAAGCCAGAACGGATACAGCTCGTTTGATGATTCAGACTATCCAGGATGTGATACTTAATCCTGAAATATTCAAATTTCACATCCTGGACTGCCTGAAGGCTCTAGCTAAAATGACATTGAATTCACTTTGGCATGCTACCCATCAGGCTTCTATGTCGTCTTAGAAGTTTCGATTTCTTTCCGATATTTTCTTTTAAAACGCTTAACTTGAGATTTGGGAACGAGCGAACAATAGATTTAAGAATATTCCAAACATTCTCGATTAAATTGAGGTCCGATGAGTTTTCAGGCAATACTAGTATGCCGAAATCCCGAAAAACATTCTGGATAGATTTTGCTGTGTAACATGGGGCCCTATCTTGCATATATATATATATATATATATATATATATATATATATATATATAATATATTTAAGTTGCTTCAGTAGGGATTTCTCGATAAGAATTTGTTTTAAATTGGAAGCGACTTGCATGATTATAATGCCATAACCAAAGACAACCTGGTTATTGCTGCGCACTCATTCACGGATTACAAAACGTCCTCTTTGGTTGTTTATACAACTTTGTTTCGGATACTGTAAAGAATGTACATACTTACAAAAAAATTAAAGCTTCTCTTAATTTCAAAAGCTTGTTATACGGTGGGAGAATTCTTTTCGGATACTACTGACCATTTTTTTTGTATTTTTCTTATATGGTTTTATATTTGAAAATTTGGAATATTTTTGTTATATAAAGAGTGTTGCGCGTTTTTTTTAAGAATAAATAAAATATAGATGGCGCACTGAATTTGTCTGGGTATGTGGGCATTTAAAAAGTGTGATGTATGACATTTATAAAAATGGCTTCGTCCACGGTACAACGACGCGTTCAAATTGTTGCATAATTTTATGAATACCAGCGTTCTGTGAAAAGAGTTTATAGAAAATTACGTTTTATGGTTTACATAATCGTCCATGTGAAAGCACTATTGGTCGAATTAGTAAAAAATTTCAAGTGAGCGGTTCCGTGGAAGATCAAAAAAGTGAAAAATACAGTCGTAGTGGTCGTTAACAAGTTTGGTTCGTGAAAGTATTGCTGAAGATCCTGAAATATCTATTAGACGACGTTCACAACAACTTGGATTTAGTGGATCAACAACATGGTGTATTTTACACAAGGATTTAGCTCTGAATAAGGTTCAAATAACACAGGAACTGAAGCCATTAGATCATTTAAAACGTCGTTCATTTGTCAATTTCATCAGTGAACAACAAGCTCATTTTTCTCAAAAAATAATGTTTTCCGATGAGGCACATTTTCAACTTGGTGGCTATGTTAATAAATAAAATTGCGGTATCCGGGGTAAGGAAAATCCACGAATTATTCATGAGAAACCTATGCATCCTAAACAAGTTACTGTTTGGTGTGCATTATGATCAGGTGTTGTAATTGGATATTGCTTCTTTGAAAATAATGCTGGCGAAGCTGTAACTGCCAATGGTGATCGATATCGTCGGATGATAACCGAATTTTTGTGACCTGAATTAATAAATATTTATATAGAGGATATGTGGCTTCAATAGGATGGCACTACACCTCACTCTGCACACGAATCAATTATTTTATTGATAGAAAAATTTCCTGGACGTGTAATCTCAAGAAACGGTGATGTTAATTGTCCACCAAGATCAATTGATTTGACACCGTGAGACTATTTTCTTTGGGGTTATGTGAAAAGTCAGGTTTATGAAAACAATCCACAATCAATTCCTGCTTTTAAAGATGAAATTATTCGTGTCATTGGTGACATCGAGCCTCAATTATGTCAAAATGTCATTGAAAATTTTAACAAAAGAGTGGACGTCTGTGGAGCTGCAAGAGGGGGCCATTTGGCAGATATTATTTTTCGCATATAAATGTCATAACTGATACTTCAATTACCAATAAAAAGTTTTTGAAAATTAATACAAATGTGTTTTATTTATTCTTTAAAAAAATTGCGAAATTTGAAACAGCCTTTATTATGTTTTCTTTTATAACTTTTCACATCCATGTAATTGGATATTATTTTTATTAGCATGTGTAATATCATTCATTTAGCCCATGGCGCATCTATATTAATTACACGACATTAAACTACAAACGGTAAAATCGTTAACACAAATACACTCTTGAAGGGTTCTAACTATTCTGAATAAATTTTGCTAATATAAAGGCATTACACAACTCGAGCCTAAGAAAAGATAATGAGGTTATTAGTTAGAGACCCCGAAACTAACTATTATGCATGAAATAAACAAATATATATATGTAAAGATATTGTACGCTAATGCGTCCGTGTATTTAAGAATATGTATGTGCATTTGTCTTCGTTCCGGGAGAATACAATAATATGTATTTAACATAAATTATTCATCATAACCGAGATCTGCGCTGTTGTCGTTACCAAATATTGTACATACCTTGGTTTCAATAAAACTAAAATTTCCAAATTACCTTGTTCTTCGACTATAGGTTGTTTGTTTAAAAGAATTTGATTTTATTGACGAAATTTATAGTGAAATCATAATTTAGTACTTTCAAATGTACTTCTGAATTGTTTGTTTTTATACGAGCACTCCATCGCCACTAAGAGAATTTATCTGACGCGGACAAAAGTATTTCACTTTTTTCTAATTAAAATCATGTCGAGCTCAAGGTAAAACTTGTTATTTTCCTAGAAAAATGTTTCTAAAGCGAAATGTAAATTTAGTGTGAAACGCCAGTTGAAGAAAACTAACAATTTCTTCATATTTTAAGCCAGCAATGACACGAAAGTGTATTTTATATTAATATCCACTTTTTAACGGATGTTGAATATTTGCTTCTTGTTGTCGCTCCACTTAAGGACAGACAATCGAATAGTATTAGTGCGAATATCGCTTTTGAGTTAGTCTTCAACAATTTCGCTTTACAAATAGGCGATGCGTTAGAACTCGTGATTTAGTTTCTTTTTAATTCCCTTCAATTTTATTCAAGAATTTAAAGTCCTTATTAGTTCTTTACCTCTGCTCCTACACTTCTTATTTCAGTACATTTATACGAATTCATAATCGATACTTTCTTTTGTACATATATACAGTGTGTATCAGCCAAATGGAATAAATTCGATAATAATTAAATGGAAGGGTGTTCAAAAAAACGCTCGGACACGTTGATTGAAGTTTTTAGTTGCGTATTTTTTTAAATAAAAAGTTTATATACAGGGTGTGTCATGTAAAAGTGGTCAATACCAGCTTTCTTATTTTAAATGCAACACCCTATCAAATATTAAATTTTTGGATTAATTAGAAAATTCCGGACATATTTCATGTACAATGTCCTATACCTATCTTCGACTGTTTCGGAAATATTAAATGTTTTCAGATTAATTTGAAAAATTTTTGATAATGTAAAAAATAACAAGAAAAACATTAATGTCACTGTAGGAGATGTTCAAAGTGTTCGCCGCAAACGTCTTGACAACATCCTAATCTTAAATAAAAATTTTTTCTAACGTTGCTTAACATCTCAGGTGTGACCGATCTAATCGCAACTATTATTCGTCTTCTTAAGTCAACTAAGTCGAGTTTAGTTTTGTATACTATATCTTGACATATCCCCATAAGAAAAAGTCTAATGGCGTTAGATCAGGGGATCGTGCTGGCCATTCCATCGATCCTCGCCTACCTATCCACTGATTCGGGAATATTTGGTTGAGGTACTGCCTGACATTGATTTGGTAATGGGGTGGTATTCCATCTTGCTGGAACCACATCGTATTTGCTGGAACTTGTGGGTTTGCTAGATCAGGATATAAGTTTGTCAAAGCTGGCACGAGATTATTTTGAAGCAATGCTAAATAATTGTCGCCATTCAAATTTCCATCAATGAAAAAAGGACCTACGATATGATCTCCAACAATTCCTGCCCAAACATTAACCTTCTCAGGGTATTGCGTATGTTCTTCCCTCATCCAGTGAGGATTTTCCCTGGATCAATAGCGGCAATTTTGACGATTAGCATGACCGTGAAGCGTAAAGGTACACTCATCAGAAAATAAAATATGTTCTAATTGGATCACATTGTTATCTAACATTGTCATCATTTGTTCACAAAAATACGTTCTCCTGTCAAAGTCGTCTTCCATGAGCTCCTGAGTTGGTATAATTTTATAGGGATGCATTTTATTTTCTTTTAATGTGCGAGTAATCGATGAATGGCAAAAATCGAACATTGACGCTGCTTGTCTACTAGAAGTATGCGGGTTTTCTTCAAACTCAAGCACAATATCCAGTTTGGTATCATTACTTACTGCATTCGCAGCTGCTTTTTTTATTTGCCTTACATGTCCGAACTCGCGAAACTGCTTTTCTATTTTACTAATTGTTCCTTGGAATATAGGCGGCAAATTTGGAAATTTCTCATGAAATAAGTGAGCAACTTCCATTTGTGTCCGTGTGTTATCTCCATAACCAATCATCTGCAGAATTGTTATTTTGTGCATTTCTGTTAAATGAACCATTTTGCTGAAATGTAGTTAACGAAATTCAAACAGTTATGACACTGACAACACTATGACACTGACAACACTTTGCTAAGGCAAGGTATTTTAAAACGAAGTACAAGTACAATTAAAGATTTCCACTTAATAGATCGGTAAACAAACTATTATGTGAAAATCTTATTTTAATTGTAAACAAAATTATTAATCTGAAAACATTTAATATTTCCGAAACAGTCGAAGATAGGTATAGGACATTGTACATGAAATATGTCTGGAATTTTCTAAAGAATCCAAAAATTTAATATTTGATAGGGTGTTGCATTTAAAATAAGAAAGTTGGTATTGACCACTTTTATATGACACACCCTGTATATAAACTTTTTATTTGAAAAAAGTACGCAACTAAAAATCCCAATCGACGTTTCCGAGCGTTTTTTCGAACACCCTTCCATTTAATTATTATCGAATTTATTCCATTTGGCTGATGCACACTGTATATACGAATTGAACGAAACGAATTGGAAAGTCTTTTAATATAATAAAATATAATAAATATAGGTCCGAAAATAGATTCGATTTTATCGTTTTCAATAAATAAACAGCATACCTGGACTTCTATCACGTTTTTCATGAAAAAAATTATATATGTATATACTACAATTAGGTGTTTTTACGATGTGAAACTGGAAAGTTCAGATTTTGCCACTTGTTACATCGTATATACGTACAAAAATTTTTGCAAAAAATTTCCTGTTCTCCGGTGAAGACATATTATAACCTTCAGTAACAAAGGTAGAACCTGTAATAGAAGAAGTCGCAAGAAAGATGTGGAGGACTTGATTCAACATGACGTCTATCCCGCGCATTTTGGTTAAGATGTTAAAAAGTGTTTGCATGATTTGTTTCCAAACTATTGGATTGATAGAAGTGGTGCTATAAACTGGCTAGCCACATTTCGCATCTTGCTACTTCTTCTTATGGGGACACCCTAAGAATAAAATTCACAAAAAACGCTACCCAGTTAATAATTCTTTGAAAAAAGCTGAATAAGCGTTAGTTACTGACAGGTCATTGGCTTTCGTTATAGTCATAGTCATAGTCATTTAGTTAATTCTCAGTGGATTAACAATACAATCAATTTAAATTCTAAAGTCTGTACACGAAAATAAGTCAAAAAAAAGTAACAAAGCATTTCTAGATCTACTGTACCATTAAATAGTTGTAATATTCCTTTAATGATTATAGCTCTATATTGCAAAGTAATTTATACAATTTACCATTCATTGCACTGTAATTTTCCAAAGATTTTATTTCCCAGGGCAATTCGTTAAATATCATAATTTCATGCAAGAGTAGTATGCTCCACGTTGATATAACAACAGTCTATGGCGAGGATATAAATATTTTAGGCCATGCCTGGTATTGTAGGCTAATGTTACAGTTCTGGATTTAAAAATTTCTAGATGAATCCAGACAAATTTAATACATTCATATATATATATATATATATATACACTGCTACAGTTGTTAGCTTATTTTCTCATTTGAAAGCACCCCTGCAGCAATCTCTGTGTCTCATATTATTCAGTATTCGTACTGCTTGCTTTTGAACTACAAAGATATATTTTAAATTATTGATAAGAGCTTCCCAAAAAATGACCCCATATCTAAGTTGACTATAAAAATTGGAATAATAAAATAGCTTAGTTATATCCTTATTTGTATTCTTGACCAGTGTTCTTAGACCGTAATTAGTGTTACATAGTTTCTTAAGTTAGTTTGAAGACGTGTTCAGTAAAAGTTAGCGAGTCATTGATCGTTATACTTAGGAATGGGATACTATTTACAAAATTATAAATTTTATTTTGTAATGCTATGTCTTGTGGAGTATGAGTGTGGTAACTTTTGAAAAGTACGCATTTAGTTTTTGTTATATTTAATATGAGATTATTATCATTTAACCACTTTTCTAGTTTCTCTTTTTTATCAATTCAGGATAAGTTTCAGCTTTAAATAGTAAAGTGATATCATCTGCATAATTAATAACAAAACAATTATCAGTATTAGATATGAGATCGTTTGTAAATATAATAAAAAGTAGAGGACCCAGGATACTGCCCTGCGGTATATCCATAGTCACCAATAGCTCTTTAGATACGATATTGTAACCATTAGCTACATTTTTAACTTCCTTTCGTTAAATAGGATTCAATCCATTTTAAGGTTACATCTTGAATACCATACCGATTTAATTTCTTTATCAATATATCAAACTTTACGCAATCAAACGCTTTTGACATATCATAGAAATAGTTTTTATAACAAATTAGGATATTGTTTAGCACAAAACAGATGATTGTTTGAGTATTTACTGTAATCTATTTAATAACAATTAATTGAAGCCTTTATTACTTAATGTTTATTATTGTTATAGCATAGAAATAATCGCAGCAGGTCTAATTTAGTATATTATTAATTG
>JAVIWB010000434.1:0-15781 GCA_031893035.1 Dermolepida albohirtum
AAAATCTCGTGAAACAAACACAGTGTACATCTTGGTTTTGAGCGGTGTGGATCGCGTACGGAGTTTGATTTTCGTACAGTTGTTTTTCGCCGTGTTTTACCAGGTGCGACACTTTGAAATTATCTGCTGATGTTGACAACTTGGTTGTCGAAATGCGTATACAGAATTTACAAAAGTTAATATGGAAAGGGGTTATATATCAACCTTATTGATCAAAAAAAAATATTAATAAGAAAAATTTTTATAAACTGTGTATATCTATTACATATCTATACCGTGAATATATTTTATAATGCAACATGCACATACATACATAACGTAATAATGAAATGACAGCAATGTATTTTAGCGTGTATTTTATTTTGCAACATAGGATGTGAAATACAGTAGTTGAACAAAATTTAAAAACTAATTTAACAAATTTTCAAAAATGTCACCATTGACGGCCAGACAGTATCCTAAGCGATTGTAGAATTCATTTATTGTATTTTGTATCTGCTCTGGAGTTATTTTTCTTGCAGCAACTCGTATTCTATTTTTTAATTGGTCAATATTGTTTAGAGGTTCTCCATGAAAAACTTTATTTCTGATACATGACCAAAGAAAGAAATCGTTTGGAGACAGGTCTGGTGACCTTGCGGACCATTCTACTTCTCCTCCACGGCCTATCCAACGGTTTGGAAATCTTTGCTTGAAAAATGTTCTAACCATATGAGAATTATGTGCCGGCGCGCCATCATGCTGGTACCAAATCTCACCATCAATATTTAAAGCGTGGAGGGCTGGCATAACTCTGTACTCAAGCAATTCTAAATATTTTTCTGCTGTAAGAGTACCCTCAATAAAAAACGGTCCTACAATATGGTGTCCAATCAACCCAGTCCAAACATTGACTTCCTGTGGCCGCTGAGTCCTTGTGATATGATATCTATGCAAATATTGTCTACTCCAGTAGCGGCAGTTCTGTGAATTTACTTCACCATTTACATAAAATGTTGCTTCATCTGTAAAGCAAATTCTGCGTAGTAAAGTATCATCATTATGAAGCTTACCCAACATGATTTCACAAAAGTTACTTCTTCTTTCTGCATCCTTCGCAATTAGTTCCTGATGGTTTTGCAAATGATACGACTTAAAATGTTCTCGTTTTAGTAGTTTATGCACGGAAGATTTGCTTACATTTGTAGTTTGTGCTAAAGCTCTTGTGGAGAGCATATTATTATTTTCGATTGTTTGTAGAATTTCATCTCTTTTGGCGTCAGTAATAACATATCTTGGCCTATTCTTTTTTTTATGATTAGGAACGATGCATCCATTATTTTTATACTTCTGTACTAACCTACTTATTGTAGTTGAACTCGGTCTTGGACGGTCAGGATATGTAATTTGAAACAAATCTGCTACTCTCCTCAAACTCATATTCGAGTTATACCAGTTCACTAATAACAGTTTTTCTTCTACACTATACATACCTCAAAAATAGAGTAACTTATTTTGACATCCTATGTTGCAAAATAAAATACACGCTAAAATACATTGCTGTCATTTCATTATTACGTTACTCTAGCAACTAGTGTATGTATGTGCATGTTGCATTATAAAATATATTCACGGTATAAAAAAGGGTGTTAAAAATAATAATGCGATTTAAAAATAATGCAATCACTAAAATATCAAGAAAGGAAAAAAAATATAAGTAATAATAAATAAAAATTTTTAAATAAAATTGAAATATAAAATGTACATACTTTTGTTGTATAGATTATTTTAATAAATTGTGTCATACATATATATTTTTTATATACATAATATAATTCGCCAGTTTGGGAACTATCCTCCTCGGGGCTACAGCCATATTAATCTACTAGCTACATTTAACATAGAATCATTAGAGCTCCGTAGACACCGCAATGATATAAAATTTCTTTACCATCTTCTACATAATGGAATAGACGCACCTGAAATTCTAGCAAAGATAAACTTTTTGGTTCCCAGGCAAGCGACTAGAATAACGAACACCTTTCGTCTGCCCATTCCAAGGACAAATGTAATGATTGGATCGCCGGTCTACCGAATATGTAATAACTTTAATAATTTAACAGCCGTGGATATAAACTATAGTCCTTTACCAACGATTTTACGTCAGTGTTTGTAGTGTATATGTGTGTTTATACTTCTTATGGTGGTGGGTCTTACAAATAAGTATTTAATGTTAATTAGTATTTAAAGTATTTAGAAAATTTAGTGTTCACTGTAAATCAACGCAGAAGTAATTAGACTTAAAAGTTGTCCTGTAATAGGATTGTAAAGATCTGTTGGGCAAATATATACATTATTATTATTATTATTATTATTATTATGGAAGTATGCAATCAATAAAACACGAATAAGAAAATGGTTAATAAAAATTCAGCAGAACGCCAAAAAACCTCAAATCCCCACTTTTTGAAGGCGGAAAGTAGTCCTAAAGGTGTAACCACAAATTCCCAACACCTAGAAACTTCAATTCATTCTTCTCTCATCTTCCTTTTTTTTCCTTTTCTTTTCTCTTTCCCTTACTTTCCCTTTCCTATGCCTCTTGACCCACTTTCTACAAATATTTAAATTTTTATTAATTTATTTCTTTCTTTATAAATATATATTAGTAAATGAAAGCACCTATTTCAATTACTCAACATATTTATTGAAATATAAAGACATCAAAAATTAAATTCAAAAAACTTTCAATTACAAAAAAACACATACGTATATACTTTTAATAAATGTTAATAGTTCAAATATAATTAAATTAAAATATATAATAAATATTTCACACAAGTTCTACAATTAAATAAATCCATATCTTGTTGATATTGCTTCGGCAATCGAAACCAAATAAATTCTAAATCGATACTTCTTCTATTCATTAAATACGATTTAGAAATAAAAATCAAGTCCTTATCTTCTACTCCAACAAATGACCCATCGGCGTCGATATATAACGCAACCAACTTTCTCAACAACATAATTAATTAAAATACTCCTAACACACCATTTTAAAAATAACACACAAAAATACAATATAAAAATGAAGTACAATTAATATTTGCTTACAACCATATTTTTTTCAATTAAAAATTTATAAAGAAATTCAACATTAGATTAAGCCCAAACAACAAATTTTCCAACATGAAAACTACAATTTGCAGTACTCTTTTTAATTTTATCAGTACAAATTAAATCAATTATATGATTGTCTAAAATACATTTTAAAAAATCCAGTACTTCTCTACCCTCCACAAACACTAAATCAATAATTATAAATTTTTTCCCATCACAATTCATTATGATATAAAAAATCACTTCAACAAATACACCATTCAAGAAAATAAATCCTCACATCTTATCCTATTTATCTAATTATTTTCTACTACACTCCTCCTCCTTAAAATTACTCCACTAATACTTTTGTTGAACTACTTTATTAAATGTTGAATATTCATATAATTTGTTATGTAATATTAAACAATAAAGAACAGTATCTTTAGGTATGTCGTCTTTCGTTATAAATTCAATTCTAACTTCAACACCTATGTATAGCATATTCCTGATGTGCACAATCAATCCCTATATATATATAATTATATTTTAAACTGACTAAGCTTAATCAATAAGGTTAATATATAACCCCTTTCCACAATTAACTATTTGTAAATTCTGTATACGTATTTCGACAACCAAGTTGTCATCATCAGCAGATAAAATCAAAGTGTCGCACCTGGTAAAACACGGCGAAAAAATTCAACTATGACTAAGCTTAAACAACGGTTCACTATAATCATGAACATAATACACTGATTGAAATCTAGCATACATATTATATAAAATAGCTACTCGATTCTAATCAAAATCAGATCAAACATTTTCATAAGGATATCTTTTACCATTCAAATAAACTGTCACATCAGTTAAATTAATCGCATCAAATCTATTCATGTTTTGATCAAACTTCCCCTTCTTTCGCATTTGAAAACCCAAAACCATATATCTAAGTCGTCTAGCCGTCTTAAGGGCTCACATATACCTGGGTAAATTGGGAAAATCGATTTTTCAAAAAGGTGCTCATTCGAAAGTATTATCCTTCGAGTGTCTACCCTGAAAATTTCATAAAGAAATTCGCAGTAATGACGAAGTTATAGCATTTTGTAACCGACCGGGTAAGTAACGAATAAAGGTCGGGGCGCAGGTAAACGCGGCCTTTGTCATCTGTTTGGCTATAGTCTATACATACGATCCGGGTGTTCTCTCTCCTGTTGGATTCTACGTATTCATCGCCCTTTATATAGCAAGCATGTTCCGAGAAGTTGATGGGCCTTAGGTTAGGTATACATACTTTAAGACGCTCAGTGCCCAGTCGTTCGCTGTTCGTCGAAAGTATAAATCACGTCATCTAGACAATTGCGCCAAAAGAAGTGCACAGCGGCCTTAAAATTGCTGCAAATATCGGTGCATGTATCTTCAATGAGGACGCGAGAAGTATATTGCGAATAATGCAAATATTGGACGTCAAGACAGGGAGAAACGCACATTGTTGGGCTGAATCTGTAGCATGCGGTTTGCCGAGCGCTCTGCGACAAGGGCGTCAAAAGAAGCAAGAACGAGGTTGACACAGCAAAAAAGGATTTAATGGAAGCATCAACGTCTAGAGAAGATCCGTCATATGGCCCAGGAATCGATGATTTCATGTAAGTTTAAAAATAAACCAGTTATTCCATTGTAAAGTGAAGTCAAAACTTTAAACGCGTTTTACTCGAAACAGTATTTTCAAAATCGGTACCAGAAATATCTCCGCAACTACTGGACCGATCGGGATCAAATTTTGCAAAGTTATGCTTCACACAATAATCTAGTACTTATCGAGCCCTTTTTTCGATATTTGACATAGTTTTTTTTTTTGTCATAATTACTCAACAATTTTAAGGCGAAAAACAGCCAGTTTTATGCAAATGACTGCCATGACCCGAAAAAATTGAATTCGCAAATTCCGGCTCGATAAGTACTAGATCTGTCTATCTACTTTAAGAAAAAAAATTTTTTTTTTTCAGATACGAAATGGCAGAGGCACGTCTGGTACCGCGAACGCTGTCGACAGAAACACACCCAGGAAAAACGACTGCAATTTTTTTACCGTTCGAAATTTTCGAACCCAATTTTCACACAATTTATAATAAATGCCATACTTCAAAATGCTTATTGTGGTTTTAAAAAAAATGCAGTTTTATACACGAAAAAAAATCTTAAACATGACCCTACTTTTAGGTGCTCAGCTATATGTGAGCCCTTAATTGACCAACCATGATTTGTTGTCTCAAAAATTCCAGGACTTTTATGAATCTCCCACCCTCTAAAAAACTATGAATTACAGAATTTATCGTTGTGAATTTTGTTAATGCTAAATCCTGACTTAAACCCACTTTAATATGGCACTCGCCATATCACAGAATGAATTATTAATTTTATACTTTCGGTCATAATAGCATTATTGATAACATCATCATCAGCACATCGTTTCAATACCAATTCTTGGGACATATTCAATACCACATTACAGTAATCCTCAAAATTTCCATCAAAAACCTCATAAGAATACAAATACTAAAATTACCTGGAGCTTCTTCTGATAGAAACCCAGACACAATTTTCTAATTTATTCATGTAACTTGGACTACAAAAAATATCCCTTCATAGTTAAAGTTATACTTACGAAATATAAATGCAATAATCATTTATTTTTAATATATACATACATATATTTTACAATTCTATATTAATGTTTTTCAATAAATTTACGTCATTATAAATTTTCTGCTGGCCATATAGAACTAAGCCCTTTGTTATGCAAGCACACACAGATGTCACTCCATTGAACATTTTTTTAATTTCCATATTTACATCTCCTCCACTTCTATCCACACGATCCACCAATTACTTATAAAATTCACAATACTTTAAGTCTGTTAAAAGTGCTAATCGAGATTCCACAACATCTTCTAAACGTCATAGTTCAAACAAATTTTCATACGCTAATATAGTAACTCCTCCATCTTTTTCTATTTTCAATATTCTAGTCGATCCATGAAAACATTCACTTGACATTTGTAAATTAAAACTATTAACAACTCCACAGCAATATTCAAAATATTTTTTCAAATTCGCGGTCTCTAATAAAAATCGATTCCACTCTTCAATATTAAAAGCACACATTGGTTTTTTATGCCTACAAATTTCACCATAGCTACAAAGTTGAAGTCTAGTGACAAACCAATACATATCCACTTCGAATGATTTTTATTCAAAAATATGTCCTTTCTCCTATGAAATGATGATTCTGTACATTTTTCTGCACATACATATCTACTTTATCCCAGAAATCATTTGTCTGACCCATTTGAGTTAAAAAAGTTTAAATACAAGAATCCACATTTTCCGTTACCTTTACAAATATGCTGTTAAACATGAACTTAAGTGCTTAAAAACCTCGGATTCGTTTCGTTTTTTTCTGTTAAAGTCATTACATTTCTTTAACCAATAACTGCTTAGATCAAATTTCACGACTAATTTCACATAGTTTCAATCCATGATTTATACATTGTTTCAAAGTTAGGTAATGTATAACAATTATATTTTTTGTGAAGGTTTGGGATTAATTTATCATACTGCGAATGAGGCGAGATAAAGTGTTCAGTGCAAAAACGAAGATCATTATTATGGTTGTGATGATTTGTCGGATATTCTAAATCAACTTCGAAAACATATCCAATGTCTCCATCATCTTCTAAAGCCAATATATCCATTCCCATGAACTCCTCATTTGGTAACCATTCAAATTGATCATGTGGTAAATTGAATGTCATGGCATAACCATACAAAATCTTTGCATTGAAATATATATTTCTTGGTCTCTGAAGAATCATATCTTATATTGTATGCCCTTCTTGTAAAAAATTAAACATATCTACATCTGCCAGTAATTCTAAACTTATACGCGTCATGCGCAACATAGCGTCCCAACTTAATCCTCATGATGTGAAATAATGTGTGGAATCCAATTTATAACTTTGCATGCCAATATTTCGAAAATTCTCTCAAATAAATTCCATACCCTTTCTGCTCTGGGATAATATTCATCACTTATGTTACTATTCGAAAATAGATTACAAAAAATTCTTTACTAGGTAGTTCTGATGTGGAAAGATTTTCATGGGAAGTTACGAAATTATATGGGAACATACGTTTCTGACATATTAAATCAAATTCTTCACCTAAGTAATATCTTCCAACTTCTTTTACACTGTTCATTATCTAAATAAGATGCTGCAGAAATCTAAATTAATCTAAAAATCTCAATTTGTAAAGTATTTTCCTTTTTTTACCATTGCAATCGATAGTATCCCCTACATGTATTTTCTTAGAAAACGATATATATTTGTCTTTATTTTGTGCAATAACATTTACTTCTTTTTCTAATGCTGTGATTTTACCAATAAATGAGTATCATAATTCAACATATTCTTACGCTCTCAATATTTTTACGTTATTCATTATCTAAAGGTCTCATTTCTACCACTTTACTCCAATAAAAATTTAACATCATCAAAGCAACGTTGTACATAATATGCAAAAGAATATGGTTCATGTTGAAACATTTCATAATAAATGGTTTGGGAGGATTCAGTTCTGACGTATGAATATATTTTAAAATAACAACAAAATCAGCACAAATAATAAAAGGAACTTTTAAGTGTTTTTCGAATCAATAAAATTTCAATATATTTCTCTGTAATTATTTGCCATACTTTTTAATATTCAATTCAATATCAGGAAACACTGCCTTCACTTGCTTACAGTCTTCTTTTTCATGTCTGCGCAATTTTTGTTCATATGTAAAAAAATTAAATACCTATCTCATACATACTTATCTCCAATGTTTGCCTTGAGGTCTCTGGGATGAAACTAAAAAAGACAAATTTTGAATTCAGCAGTAGTGTAATTTCTCATCTTCTGTGCTAATAAATAATAAATTAATATGATTCATTCTTCTCCGTTTTGTAAAATATAAAGGATCCACTATATCATGTACTTTTATTATACCATTAAAGTATTCCCCAATACCCTACACATTGATGGATATATTATGTTTTTCTTCGAACATAATATCTTTGAAAGAGATAGGGAAAGTAAGATCAGTGAAGTCAGCTAAGACAGTTAAGATACTCATCTTAATGTGGATATGAAGTAACCCTTTGCGGAACTGTTACTGGCTGAGTTAAAGCTGAAGTAATAGCACAAGCAAAACAAGCGCCATTAAAATTTTGAATATTTATAACTGCCTTTGTTTTCCTTATTGACACTACTACCTTTAATTGGATTATACTTGCTGATATTCACTTCTATATACAAAACATTGCTCACTGTCCATCCTAAAATATATATGAAAAGCAAATTAATAATATAATGAAAAGTTAACATCAATTTCAATTTACCTCATTCCATCTCATGAAATTAACTAATATTATTCTTAATTTCGTTAATTTATTCACCAAGTAATATACATACAAATATATGTATATATATATATAAATCACTTCCATGATTTATAATTTCATTACGAGTGTTGAATGATTTTGTTTCCACATTTTACTTCAGTAGTAAATAATTTATTGCATACAGTTCCAAATTAATTTTCATAGAATTGTACACATATAAAATACCATCAATGTTTCACTTTTTCTCTAATATTATGCGCAAATTCTTTTACATCAATGTATATACAAGATGGATCAGATATTTGATAACTTACTATCCTAACTTCAATACTGCAATGTTCTTTACACCATTATCAACTACTATGAATGCTTTTCTTCAATGCATAGCGCTGCAAATTTGTGTAGTATAACAATTTCTCTCCACAAATACATTACATATTTTACATTTCATTAAATCTAAATTATTATTTGTATTATCTATTTTCATTCTCTTTTACTTACATGAAGTGAATATGTGTGGATTTCTATTATCCCCACCAGTAAATTCTTTACCACAATATTTCTTCTATATTATCATTACTTTCTTCTTCATATTCCGTATCATCTTCCATATCGTTATAAAAGCTTTCTGACATACTAACCTCTGTTCCAATCGTTTCGAAAGCATATATTCTATCTAATAATTCGAATTTGTGTTATTTTCTTAATACGACGCCCATTTTCACCTACATCACTAATTTGGACTGTTATTGAAATGAAAACAAACATAGGCTTCTAAACCTCTACTTCCTTAGCGTTGGAATGTTATCTACATAAAAATAATCTTGGTGCTGGGATATCCTTGACATCGAACTTGACCGTGCCAACACGAATTGTGGTTTGCGAAGTTACCGTACGAGTGTCCAGCGATTGACATTTTACCAATGCGAACGAACATGAACATAACGATGCTGTTCATTTAAACTTTGCGCTAGCGTGATCATAAGACTATTTCAGACCACAAACCTTGTCTTTTTTCCCTCACCTCCCAGTATATTAACACCGTATGCGATGGCGGATAGTTCCTCTTATACAGCTAGAACATTAATAGATTTTTTAAAAGAATAATTTGGGGGATCATGGGTTAGGCAACATTTTTTGCAAGACTAGGATCAATCTATTTTTGCTGATTTCTTCCTACCTGATTGTTGCACTAACATTGTTTGTGCCCTGGTCACAAATGACACCCAAAACAGTAAACCCAGTTTTGTTGACTGCTGCTATAAGTTCTTTTAATGTTTTAACAATTGTTGATGCTTTAGCAGCACCTTGTACGAAGTGATACAGTAGTGGCTGTTTCCACTTGCGTCTTATTCCCCGTAGCATATATACCTAAAAGTTTTTTTTAACTTGGGTGTTCTAAATGTTATGCATTAGTTTACTTACCTGGGCATGATCTGCAATCTTCTCAGTTTCATGACAACCAAAATTTTCAAAACCCTCCACCTCATCAGTGGCTCTATTGTACGTAACATTTGCCGCAATACTCATCTCGTCAAATATTATGAAACAAAACTTGTCTAGAGTTTGCATCTGATTACCCACTTTCTTTAGACCTTCCATAATGAAACTGGAAATACCTGGCTTAATAGGTACCTGTTGAAAATGATTGTTCCTCAAAATTATATGGCAAGTTAGTTTGTAGCAGGCAACTGACTTGTTGAAGCTATTACCACAAAGCCAAAAGAACTTGATTCTGGTACTACAAACCACAATAAATTTTATTGTAAAAAATGTAATATATTTGAATTAAAACATACTTGCTGGAGGGGCTACAAGTCTTGCATAATCATGTTCACGTAAAGCATTTCCAAAACATTCTTCCTCTACAATCTGTGGATTTCCTAAACAAAATGATAGACATTATAGTTTAGTCTGTTTGGATATTTTTTTTGAATTGGGAAATAATAAGCAATCCCAATAATACCTGTCAGAAATAAGGTAGGAAAAACCCCTTTCTTCAAAACATTATTTGCACCAAAGCTTTCCTTTGAAAATGTTTGGAGCATATTCGATAATGCTGCCAAATGTATTCAGGTGGAAGTTGTTCAAGCTGTTTGTAGGCACAAGCAGTTAACCATACTTTGAATTGTTCCAAGTGTTTAGTAGGATTAATGAATCTGTGTCGGCTATGATTTCTATCGGGTACACAACCAAAAACTGTGCAACCATTTCTTCCTATTGCAGAGAATACTATAAACATACATTTTCCTAATTTACAATATTTTCATATAACTATGTGTGTGCCTACCAAATAACTATTAAAAAATTTTTATAAAAATAAAATGACTCACCACACTTCTAAATAATAAGTTTCAGGAAATCCTTCGCCACACAAAACAAATAGAAAATATTCAAATGCACACCGTTACATAAAGCATCTAAAATGAAACGATCATTCATAATTCGGATAATGGCGGATTTTGTTGTTTGATTTTTGTCGATATTATCGATTTTTCGGCTACGATCGTGTACTCGATCATGCACGATACGTATGACTTGTAGCCCTATTAGCGTGGAAGGATTGTCACTGTCTCCATGACACTTTCCACTTCTCCTATTCAAGATTACAAACGGTGATACTAATATACCATTTACTATGTAAAAAGGCAGGTTTTATATTGTAATTTGTTTAATGTATGTTTATTAATATGGTAAAATGAAAATATGGTTAATTTAATTTGTATTGAGATATAAAAAGTCTAAAGGTAATCATTTTAAAAGGAAAAAAATAAAATGAAGTAAAGAAAATCATTAATAGAAATTAAGAAAAATCCGAAATTTTTTTAGTATTTGAATTAATAAGGGTTGCATAAATATTGGTAAGAGAAATTTTGTTAATTCATTTTGATGTTTTATATATACATATACATATATTTAATATATATATATATATATGTTTGTTTATTTTATTAAAAAATTAATACATTTATTATGTTCTAAAAATCAAAAAGTTTTATTTAAAGTAGATATTAGCATTTTATATAACAATATTAAAAAAGACAGAAATTTAAGTAATGAAGGCAGAGTAAATCATTAAAATAAATTTATTTAATTCATATAATTAAAGTTGAATAAATTAATTAATGCTTAAAAGTAAATAAATTACATCAATATAATAGCAATTTTGATAATATATTAGATATGTATGTATGTAAGGATGTGTATATAAAAATAATAAATGAATAAATAAGGTGTAATTCAAATCAAGAATCCATGTGCAAAAGTCTTCCCAAGGAACAATTTTTAAATTACGCGGAAGTTTTGAGTTGGTAGTAGTAAAAATAAAGGTTAGCTATGATTTCAATTCATTCAAGAAATTAGGAAATAACATGTTTTTAATGCGTACGGTTTTCGTTTTAATTTTGATTTTGAAATATACACCTTAATTATTAATATTCATGCTGTAATAAAATAAAATATAATTTTAGATGTAGTTATTTTTTCCTTGGGCAACTTAAAACACCCGCGAAATTTAAAAATTGTTCCTTGGGTTTGTTGTGCCTACTTTAGAGTTTAAGCCGAACACTGCGCTCATTGCTTGTTTAAAGAACCAATGAGTTAGCTAAGTTAATACAAGCCTTTTAAATACAGTAAGTATATATTATCATTTATTATTTTTAAATATATATATATATATATATATATATATATATAAGTATATATACAAAATTAAAAACCCTAAATTTATAACAAATTGGCACAAGTCAACATACGACTTGAAAACTCTTAAACTCATCACGTCACACACATTAATTATAAGATTCATCAGACTTTGCATATATAAAGTCTGATGAAACTAAAAATACGAGGTTGATCCAAAGAAGAAAAATTTAAACATCTGTAAGACCATCTTTTAATCTTTGTTTGAATTTGATCAATGACCATTCGCAAATCAAACAAATCAATAACAAGTTGAGCCTTGAACCTCCCTTATTTCTTCAATAATGGAAGCAATTTCATTATCACGATTAGTATGTCCAGTATTCTTGGCAGCGACGTAATCTATCTACCAATTCGTTGATATTATCCCAATACAGGTACTGATACGGTGCGCTAGCAGCTCTTAATTCACTTCCAATGTTAACACCTCCATCTCAATGGCTAAAGTCATATAAGAGAAGTCTGATAATTTTCTTGTACTTAAACCCTCCCTTTATCCGTTTGTTTGAGTCAAATTCCAAATGATGTACCGCTCTTCGCTTTAATATATCGTGGTACCTTTGTTCATCTTCTTTGGTATTATTACCTCCTTGGTTCGGTATGTGTTATGCGTTAAGGGGTTAAATATCCCCTTAATTAATGTAAATAAATAATACACGTAATATTATTTAATAGTAACTATTTATTTGCACGTGATTGTTAATAAATTTATTACAAGTGCATGTCCAGCTAGTAGAAACATTGTAATAAATTCAAATAAAAAATAAAGTAATTAATAATTGCAGGAGTTAATAATTAGTAATTGTATATAATGAGCACCAAAAGTCCAGGACGTGTGCCAAGCTGAAAGAAAGATATTAGTGGAAATAAAACAATAGGATTGCCCTTAAACTTTTATTCACTAATTTAATTCTTAAACATGAGTATATTAAATAAAAATAATTAATAAGATCGAGAGCAACAAATAAAACAAGATAGGCGTAATGGCAAAGCTGTAATAAAAGTAAATCTAGAGATATGCAGCTGTTTAATTAAATATGTAAAAGATTAGATTAAGATATGTATTAGACGATACGTAAGGTACTTGTGTGTTTGTGTGTGTATATCCTAGACCAGGATGTTATGTATATTTTGCGGTCGCAAGATAACTACGTGGATGCTGCATTAAAACTTAACTGTACAAGATCGCGGAAGTGATGTGTGTAGCCTCTGGCATGGCCATGGTGGAAGTCTCTGTCTTGTCTTACACGCGGGACTATTAAGAAACGACACCGTAGGCTAAAGGGTAGGATACTGGTCATGTTTGAATCAACCAATGGGAAAAGAGGACCATGACAAAGTACACACGCATTCCTCTGACGTGATCGTGAAGTTGTTTTCCCGCGTTTGATGTGTCCATGTGTTTATGTTCGCGTTCGCGGAAAATACACAGCTTCCTGATCCAGGATATATACATATACACAAACACACAAGTACACGCATCGTCCGATGCACATTTTAAATCTAACTCTTTGTATATTTTATTAAACAGTTAAATATCGTTAGACTTATCTTTTATTACAGCTTTGCTATTACGTTTATCATATTTTATTTGTTGCTCTCGTTCTTGTTAACTATCTCTATTTAACACATTCAAGCTTTAAGAATTAATTTAACTTGTGAATAAAATTTTAAAAGCATTCCTGTCGTTTTATTTCCATTAATAATCTTTCTTTCAGCTTAGCACACGTCCTGGACTTTTGATACTTATTGTACACAACTACTAATTATTAACTCCTCACCTTACATTAACATTGAATTAACCGTCATTCATTTTCATCTTCTTCAAAGGAGGAGTTAATAACAAAAAGAATCAACTTTTGCGATATGCACCTTAGACGAAATGAAACCGACCCTTTCTTAAAAAGAATCATCACTGTTGATGAAAAATGAGTCCTGTACAGTAACATAGTTCGAAAAATATCATGGAGCAAACACGATAAACCAGCTCAAACCACATCGAAAGCTGAATTGCAACTGTCAACAATTAATTAAACTGGATGAAGCAATCAAAGAAAAACGGCCAGAATTGTCAACTACTCACACATCTTTGGCAACGCGTGGGAAACTATTGGCGCTTGGCTGGGAAGTGATGCCACATCCCCCATACAGCCCTGATCTAGTACCATCTGATTATCATTTATTTCGAAGTTTGCAGAATTCTTTGAATGGTAAAACTTCCACAAATGACAATGACCTTCACTCGCACCTGGTTCAGTTTTTTGCTGATAAGGACCAGAAATTTTATGAGCGCGGAATCATGCAGCTGAAAGAAAGATGGCAAAAGGTCATTGAGCAAAATGGAAAATATATAATTGATTAAAAACTATTCTTTGTTTAAAAAAAAAAGTGTTTTATTTTATACTACAAAACCGAAAGTACTTAGTTGCCAACCCAATATTTCAAGAATTGTGATATTATTTACAACCATGAATGGTTTAAACTGTTATGTTATAAATTGTGGGAATTTTGTCTAAATTTTTTATTTAAGACGCTCGATGGTTAAAGATCAATTATGTCGCGAACTTTTATATTGAAGGCAACGAGTAATGTGCTCTCTAACACCTATTATCTACCTATAAAATAAAATCCTTCAAATGAATATGCTCTAGGATTAATAGGCTTGTATACGTACAATTCAATACCTAATATCTCAGAAGTGAATAACAAATTTAATTATGATAATGTAAATTTATTAAAATACGAGGGTGGTCCCATAAGCATCCGGTCTGACCTAGAGATGGCGGTAGTTGTTTGAAAAATATCACTGTATTAAAAAGTACACAATCCATAAAGCATATGTTTTAAGTTTGAAGACGCCACGTTGTTTAGTATTTGTTTGGCAGCCATCAATAGTGAATGGAGAAAATTGGTCATGGTTACGTGATACAATACTTTTATTTGAAAAGCCTCAATCCAACCGATATAAAAGCTGAACTGGATTATACTCTGGGTGAGTCTGCTTCTTCGTTTACAACAGTGAAATATTGGGTAGCAGAGTTTAAACGAGGCCGTACGAGCTGCCAAGACAAGCATCGCAATGGTCGACCAAGTGAGGTGACGACTCTAGAAATGGTGAAGAAAATCCACAAAGCGGTACTGGATGATCGTCGAGTGAAAGTGCGTGAGCTATCAGACATAGGCATTTCAAAAAGTAAAAATTTGGACATGAGAAAGCTGTGCGCAAGATGAGTACCGCGTTCGCTCACAATCGAGCAAAAACAGTATCGTGAAGATGTTTCAATTGAGTGTTTAGTAAAGTTTCATAGCAACAAAGTAGAATTTTTGCGTTTTTCTGTTGCCAAACTAGAAAAAATGGCTCAGTGGTCAAAGATTTTCCAACGATGAAGAAGTGGGCAATTAATAGTTACTTTCAGGAGCAAAACAGTTTTTATTATAAAAAGGGTATCGAACTTATTGAACATCGCTGGGAAAAGTGTATAGAGCTGAAAGAAGATAATGTCGAAAAATAAATATATTTCTTTCCAAAATTTTTGTTGTGTTGGGTACTTCTG